>CM041777.1:156714747-156842737 GCA_023374045.1 Limonium bicolor | reverse complement strand
CCTACCATCACACAATAACATTCAAAATCCATCCCATAATCCTCCAAACACCAACATAATGCATAATCACAAACGGCATGACTCTTAGGCCCTTAAATCACAATTCAATTTCACAATCCTATCAAATTTCAACCAAGCACCTCCCTAGTACAAATTTTGGGTTCATTTATTAATTTATCCATTCCCAAAATCCTAATGCATTAAGATTAGCATTAAGGAGATTTTCTTACCTTAAATTCTCATAAGTTCTTCTTTTGCTCCCTTCCTTCTCCTCTCTTCATTTTCGGTCAACTTGGGTAATGGGGTTGCCAAACCCTAACCCAACATTCAAGGAACACAAAACGAACATAATTAAACTCCTAAACTCTTGGAATAATTCTAATTCAATGAAGGAGCTTAAAGCACCATAGTTAGGGTTTTACCTTTGAAGTTCCAAGAGGGGTTTTAAACCTTGAATCAAGAGGAGGGTTCCTCCACCATTGGAGAGTTGAGTCAATGCCCAAAACAAGAAGGAAAAACAAGGCATTACAAAGGGGCAAAATCGGCCACACCAAAGATGGGAAAAAGATGAGTTTTCTTTAAAAAAATTTACCTTAGAAGAAAGAGGAGACTCCAAGCTTCAAGAATGTGTAATTTTCTTCACCAATGGGGTATATCCATGGGGGTCAACTTTCTCCTTTTGAGATTTTGAAAAGAGAGGGAGATAGAGCTTGGTGAGGGGAGTTCAAATATGTAATTTATTTTGCATTTGGAGCTTGGATGAAGCTTGGGCAAGCAAGAGAAGGAGGAGAAGCCATGGATGAGCTTCAAAAATCGCCAGCCATGGGAGAGAGGAGGGGCTGTCGGCTGGGAAAGAAGAAAAGGAAGGAAAGAGAGAAAAGAGAAATGAGGGAGGAGAGAGGGAAGAGGGAAGAGGGGTTGCTTTTTACTTTTCACTTTTTGTGCTTTTTGACTTATTAAATTAGTGAGCTAGTCAAGTGTGTGAGAGGGGGTTATTTTCCTCCTAAAAACTGGCCCACTATATACATATAAGCTGGGGCATTTTTCGTCTTTTACAAGAAACGCTCTTTAATTTACCCAGTTTAGCACTATTCACTGACCGGGCCCGTTTTCTGGATTTTTCTCGTTTCTTTGATTTTAATGGTTCTTAAGCTTCCATTAATGTTTAATTATAGTTATTTGGTTGACTATAATTTTTACGGGTTCATTTGACCACTCAAAGTCACGTTTTTGGGTTTTCTCGAAAAACGTGCGCTAAAGCTTTATTAGTGTTTTTAATTCATTTTATGGATCCGTTTTCTTTAGGAAATTGTTCCTGTATATTATTTAGGCATTATTAAGCCCTGGAAATCCATTTAAGACCCTTGTCGAGGTCGTATTCCTCCTATGGTCACTTAACGCTTCTTTTTGTGTTTTTCGCTTTTTAAGTGTTTTCTCTTTTCTTTTGGTTTTATTTTCTTCACCAATACTCTTTAGGCTATTAGGCCCTTAAATATCATATTAGAATTATTTAATCACCTTATTTAAGTTCAGGGTATTTCACCCCATGTATACAAAATATAGTGACTACTGATTACATTCTCATTCCTATTCTCTTGTGTAGCCTAACACATCAATACTCTCTCCGTTCAACAATCTATGTCATTTTAGAAACTTGCACACTTATTAAGAAAAGTAGGAAAATGACGCATGTACCCCTACTTTTTACTTTTCCATTTAGATAATAATTATTTTTGTGTTGAATAATAGGGTTAAAAGTGGAAAAAAAGTGTGTTAAAAAACTAGAAAATATATTATTGAACAAGAATCAAGTCCTAAAACAACAGATATTAATTCTTTTTTTTTTGAAACAGAACATCATATTATATTCTCATCAGAAACAGCTTCACCACATTCCCATTCCCATGTTCTCTTTTCATTCCCCCACTGTCCCACCATTTCCCCTTTTCCCTTCCCCGTTGGTATATCCAAACAGTCCCATATCTCATAGGGATGGGGTCACACGATATTTTAAAAGGAAAGAGGCAGATGCAGATCAAATACTAAAAAAACAGATGAGCCTGGTCAAACCTACGTTACAGGTCAGCTTCCTCTCCTTCCTCGCCCCACTTTCTCTCGTTTCCTTCCTAAAAATATCTCCTTTCGCTCTCTCACACCCGTGTCTGTTGCTCCATAATTCTCTCCTTCCTTGTCTCTCTCGCCCCTCTCAACCTTAACCTCCGATTCGTGTTCAATCTCCCCTCCCTCTCTCTATCCACCTCCCGAATTCACCGCAAACCATCCTTAGTTATTTTTTAACAAAACCCTAATCCTCTCCTTCCATATCCCCTTTCGGTGTAAATTTGGGGCAGAAAACCAATTCCCGACTTCTTTCCGATTACCCACTTTTCCCAACAATCAAAACTAAGTCCACCATCGGCGCAGAAATCCACCACCTTTTCCATCCCATCTTACCGCGCACACACCACTCTTCCTCTACAATAGGAAAGAATGGATCAAAACGATGACGATTCAAACCCCTCGCCCTCGCTACCACTCGTCAATCTATCCCGATCCGTCGCGAATTCTTCCAAACTATACCGTCTGATGAACGGGATATCATCATCGTCAGGTGGTACCCTCGCATCCCCTCCTCCCCAATCCCCGCCATCGGCGGCATGGTTCGAAGTACGGCTTTTCTACATCCGCATCTCCCCGTGTGCGACGGACGCTGTCCCTGACCACCTCACCCTGCGCCACGTCCGCCGAGAACCTGGGGTCTCGCTCGAGATAAATGGAAACCGAGTCCCGCCGTCCGAGTCGTTGGAGTCGAGTCTTAGACGTGATCGTGTCGATAAGGGAGCAGCGGAGGTGACGTATGTTAGCACGGATAGTATTCGGGTCGCGGGGTGTGGGGAGTTCGAGGTGTATGAAAGGGAGAATATGATATTGTGTGGGTCGCTTGACAGGTTGGAGTCAGATTGGGGATGCAATGGGAATGTGGCGGGAGGTTTGGAGAGCAATAATGATGGGTCTAGGACGGGTTGGGGTCTGGATTGTTACACGGCGTCATCTGCGGGGTCATCGGCGTTCTTCCAGCCTAAGCTTGGGGTGTCAGCACCGTCAGTTGAGGTTTATATTGCTGGGTGTTGCTCCGGTGTGCCTGTGATTCTGACGAAAACTGTGAATATTGTTAGTCCCAGGAGGAGACAATCTAGGCGGAGCGCACTGGATGCCATTCCTGAGGAAGGGGAGGACACGGGAAAGGAAAAGAAGATAGAGAATGAGTTTCTATTGGAGAGGCAACTGCAGGTAATAAAATATTTTCTTCATCTGTACGATCATCTGATCGCGGTCCTGTTGTTAACCTTTGATTTTGCTTCGTGCAATGCTGTTGGGTTTATGGTATATAGTTGAGGAATGAGTGTTTGGGATGAATTCATGACGAGGAATGTGGGCGCTCTGGGATTGAAGAGAAATTTATGTATGCCAGGCTACATTTTTTAAGAATGAATCAATTTGAGAGTCAATTTGTTGGAGAAGATAAATCAAAGAGTATCTTTTGAGCCCGTCTCATTCTCTTCAGGAGGTAGTTTTTGATTTAGGGAGATGTTGTATTCCTTACGAGCAATTTGCGAATTCTTAGTGAATATTATGTAGCTTGTTTGCAGTAAAAGAGCTGATAATGTTGGAATATTATCCTCCAGATTAAGAGTCCTTTTCTTAAAAACCTTATCTGAAAAAGCCTCCTGGATCATGAATGGCTATCGTGAGAACCTGGTGTTTAAGTCACAGTTATTACTTGAATATGCTGGAAGACCGGCACAGTTTTGGGCTGTAACATAGAATATCAGTTGTCGATAGTTGCAACACAATCTGCATGTGATGGAAATCTCACTGGAAGGGTGGGGAATGTTTGGGAAGATATAGACAAGTTACATGTCATCCTATGAGTTCTTGACTGATTTTGAATATCTTGGAGTTTTCTGAAGGTAATGAGCTAGATTGCTGGAAATATTCTGGGATAGAGCTTTACGGAAAACAGTTGTATTATGATATGCACTTTCCATAATTAGATGAGCAGCCAAGTTAATGTTTCTGCAGAAGAGAATCCTGCATTCTGTTGCGTTATTAGTTTTGGTAGGTGACTGTGATCTGTGCTGATAATGTTGTTGTGATGTCAGAAGCTTGATTTTCTATTTTTGGCATCTTCAACTGTTACTTATTACTAGTGGAAACTTTTCGTTCATTTTGCAGCTCCCTACTGTAGAATCTGATGGATATGAATCAGATGGGAAATTTGGACACAGTCCGTACAGCAGTGAAGAGATGTACATTGGAGAAGATGGGCAACTAACTTGGTTCAATGCTGGAGTTAGAGTTGGTGTTGGAATTGGCCTTGGGATGTGCCTTGGTTTAGGGATTGGAGTTGGTCTTCTCATGCGCTCATACCAAGCAACTACCAGAAATTTCAGACGAAGATTCTTCTAATGTCATTTATCATTGCTACAGCTGAAAGGGCGTGAGAAGATGAATGAGAAGATAATACTATACGTTTAGTTATGATACAGCAGGTCTTGTGCAGATAAATTGGCGGTAGATGAGCCAAAGAGGATGTGGAGAGTGAGCTCCTTGCGTTAGTGAGAAATTCCTCAAATGAGTGACTGGATGAGTTGTACATTATCCATAAGCTATCTCCCTTGACTGACTTGCCGTGTGAGCTTGTTCATGGATGGATTGCTATGGTATGTGTACCTCCAATGATAGTCCTGTATAAAAATGGTGGAGATAATTCTCTAAGCTGCTTGTCATGTTTGTTTTAGCTGGTTTAACGTTGCAAGTGTATGGAATGTCTTACTGGAGGGTTTTGCTTTTTCATTGTGTGTGGAGGTTTGTGTTTAAATTGTTCAGTTTTGACTGTGTGCGTGAGTATATCCATCGTAGTGGGAAATTTTTGCACGTATAAAGCGTCGATGTAGTAGATAAATAAGTGAAGTTTCTGTATAATGAGTATTTTGAGAAAGGTCTGTATATTGCGGGTTTCATATGGTTTCCTTGATTTTGGCAGACTTGACCTCTTGTTTGGGTGTCTGTGTATCTGATATAAAAATGTATTATGAAAAAAATTAGCTGTCCGCTCGACGTGTTGTTGGTCACCTGAGCTTTTTGTTCCTCGTGGGTTGCTGTTATCTTATGACCACTTTCTCATTGTTTTTCTCATGAACTTAGCTGCCTAAATCGCTGGGACTATGGCTTCTTCTCTGGTTGGCACCACAAAAGTTCAATTTCTGGCTTTAGGCTCTATATATTTGTTCCAACGTATCTATGATATATTTGATTCAATTTATTCTTTAGGTCGTTATTATTGTGACATATTTGTAAAGTAGTCACAGATATACAGAATTAAAACAATCCTTTCATATTTACAAATGTATAAACTAAAACAATCACCTAAAATATGTTGCTTAAAACAACTTCAAAAATAATCACTAGTATGCTATAAATACCTTTTGCCTTATTTTTGGGATACGAGGGGAAGCAGTTTTTATGAAAGAGGTCCTGTGACGGTCAGGAATAAAATGCTGCATTATTCTTGTTCAGTAAGATTTCTGTTAGATTCTTTCCGCAGTTGAATACTGCATTTTTGGCTATTTGTGTAAAAGAGGATAATACCGTACAGTTCGCCTTGTTTGGATGGAAAGATGTTTCTGGAAGTTGAGCATCTAGACCTTGTTAATGTTGCTGCAAAAAGAAAGTTCTACCATCAACTATTCGCAAAATGTTAAATATAATTCAGAAACATCTGCTTTATACTGTAGATGGCATCAACATTGGCTTCTTTAGGCCCTATGACCGCAAACAGGAGATTTATAAACTTTATTAAAAACTTAATAAATATGTGAAATATTTGTAACTAGATTCTCGATTTAAACTCAATATAATACTTATATCAAGTTATAAGTATTTATTAACTCCTTTCAAAGTATAGAACATTATCATAACATTGAAATACTTTGCGTTTGGGGGAAAATGCCCTCTAACAAACTATTTAATATGGTAATGCGTGAATGTTTTTTATAGCTTTTCTAATCGGTAAATTTATAAATAAGTTATATTATTTATATATACATATAATAATAGAGATACTTATAATCTGAAACAAAAAAAATATCAATAACTATCACACTAGCCAATTTTATATTTTTATTTTGTGAGTAAGATCTCTTTTTAAGTTTTGTTAGCTACTAAAATTTCTCCAATTTTCTCTTTTTCACAAACCGATATCTTCTTTTTATTAACTTCTACCTTTATACAAGAAAATATGTCAAAAACACTTTTAGAGTATAATTTCATGATATGTCTAATTATCTCTAAGGTTTTGTGATTTGTGTGGCTTAAATGTTGTTGATTAATAAGGATAATAAATGAGAAGATGATTTACATGGTTCGGTCTTAAAAGACCTACACCGCGGTGTGTTATAAAGGCTTTTACTATAAGTGGAATGAGAGAGTATAGATTTTGTTGTAGTTAGTACGTCAGAGAGAGCGTGTCCTTAAAAGAAGAATATTGATGGCCATTTATAGGCAAATGACAAGTGGTGAGTAAGGCTGACGGTACTCGGGGTTTCCTGCCAATAGGAAGCTTATTTAATTGTCGGATCACGCATCAGTATTTTGGGGTATTAATATTGTGTCAGGCTTGAGATGTGACCGGCGATGCAAGCAATCCTCGATGGGACTAGCTACTCGTGTCGCATATGTCAAGTCATGATGATCTTTGACTTATGCAGTCGGGGTTGTGACCCGGTAAACCGGCGTAAGGGACAGGTGGGAGGTGCAAGACGAGTTTAGTCGAGAGACGTAAGCTTAACACTTGTCTTATCAGAATTCCTGCTTCAGTGGCCAACTAGCTATTGCCTAAGGGTCAGGATACTGATTCTTGAGCGGGGTGCATATTAAGAATCATATAATTAATTTTAAAATAAGTATAATTAGGTGTGATTAATTATACCATACAAACTAACAGATACCCATTTAAAACATCACTAGTGGAAAAAATATTTTATGTGACACCCTTTAAACCACGGTTACAAAAGAAACCATCATTTAAAGTATATATACCACGGTTACACGAACAACTGTCACATAAAACCTAACTGCAGAACTTTATACCACGGTTATGCCAGTAACCGTCGTTTATAGTCTCGCGGGTGATATTATAAACCACGGTTATTTTGGAACCATCACTTATATGCGTCACCGAGACATTTTAAACGACGGTTCTGTAAGTTCGTAGCGTTGTTACCCAGAACGCTCAGTTCTGATCTAAGACTTCGTGTTAATTAACAGGATAAAGATAACCGAGATGTAGAAGAAAACTCAGCTACTAATCTTTATTAATAGCATGAAAAACTCCTCACCTGATCTGTTCAACACCTTGAACAATCACACTCCAATCTATCACTCTTTGAATGATAGTACCTTACCTAGAACAATGAATAAAGAATTCCTCTCAACTCTCCAAAAGGGTGACTCGCCATAAGAAGGATATCTCTATTAATTCCTCTTAAAAACGCTACCCGTATACTAAACCTATATAGTGTATATATACAAGGGATATTTACATAACCATAACCTAACTTAGTAGAGATATATTAGGAGCAAATCTTAACAACCTAACATCACGTATAGCCTCACAGGCGCGTTGCTCCGATTCTGTTGCGGCCATGGAAATTACCGAAAAAGACATATACTGAGTGCATAACTGGCTCAATATATTTGTCACACATCAAAAACCATAAGTATGTATAATGCACATACATTTACAGTTTCCCCCTTTTTTGATGTGTGCAAACTAGGTCATGGTGAATAAAGGAATCATATAGGTCGTATTCCCCCTGAAACAAAGCTAATATGATCAACAACCAAAAATCTTTATATTCACCATGTTTCCCCCTTTTGCGCAATAAAAAATGGTACGTGCTGTAGACACCAAAAATTCTCACCCCATAAAGCAAAGTTCAGATCAATAAATAAACTAAGAGGGGTCGTCGCCTTTCTTTTAAAAGACGCACTGCTGTGCGTGTCAAAATGAAACCATCGTTTTACGACAAAAGTTTAAACCAATTTTCAAGCAATTTAGAAAAACCCAAATTTCCGAAAATTTTCAAACAATAATTTGTTTTTGACTTACCCTTTTATTTATTTATTTATCTATTTAGTTATTTTCATTTTTATTTCCTTAGTCGTAGGCATTTCATTTAATTTATTTTACTTGTATTATTTAGCATTTTTTCATGTTGTTATTTTGTAAAGAAAACGTTTCAATTCATTGACAAAACTCTCTTAGTTTTATTTTTTAACATTAACGTTTATGATAATTTTACTCATGTCGAGTTATAACTTTTGTTTTCTCTCCCTCAGTTTTTGTATGAATTCTATTGTAGTGATTCTTTTCCTTTCTCATTTTTCGATGGACCAAGCTTGATTTTAGCCCAGTCTTCAGTCGAACCCAGCAGCCCAAAACCCAAGCCCACATTAAAACCCAACCCATCTTCTAAACCCTAGTTCACCCACTCTCACATCTAAAAAAAACCCTAGACCCTTTCTTATAAAAAAAGTGTACAGTAGCCGCCTGCCACGGTGATCTCCTTCTCTGGATTGACCATGTCGATCTTCAAAGAAAAAGAAGACATTCTTCTCCTCACCACGATCGAGCCACCTCCATTCATTATCTCCACAAATTTCCATACCTGAACTCGAAAAATTCCTCCATGTTTCATCACAGCCATCTCCAATCTCAAAACAAAACCCGTCCCATTACCCACGCCACCTCTGGTATACTCTTCTGATTCATCTTTTTTTGTTGTTGTTTCCTCTCTGTTCGAACTGCGAAGTCCTCCACCTGAGCACCGTCACCTAAGTGAGCTGTAGCGAGGAAGGAGATCTAAAACGAGCTCAAGCTCGGAGCAAGCTCGCGATACATAAAAAAAAGATGGAAATCCCTCTGACCCCATTCTTTTCGTACATTCAATTACTCACTAGTAGAAAAAAGGCCTATTTCGGCGGTTCCAATGGGCCTATTTCGGCGGTTGTGAACCGCCGAAATGAGCACCGCCGAAATAGGTGTACCTATCTCGGCGGTTCTTAGAGAATAACCGCCGAGATAGACTCATGGTCAATCTCAGCATTGGTCAATCCCATGGGTCTATCTCGGCGGTTGTTCTCTAAGAACCGCCGAGATAGGCTATTTTTGTATCTATTTCGGCGGTTCTTTAAGAACCGCCGAAATAGCCCCCTTTTTTTTTTTTTCCATCCCAGTATATATATATATATATATATATTCACCGCATTTGGTTCAATGAGACCTGTAATAAAGCTTCATCCACACAGGGAGCTCCAGCACACATTTAAAAAGTTATAAAAGCTCCCAATTAATACCAACGACGCACCACAATTTGAGAGTTAACAAAACCAATGCAATTACACTTAATTACACACTTTCATTACAAATAAAAAACCACATTACAATTCAAATCTACCATTACACCATCCACAAGTGTACAGAGTTACAATTACATACTCGAAAAAGTTCACAAAACATCTTCATGATCATCAATTCATTAAACTTGTGCAGACGAACTCCGACCATTCCTCAAGCATCTCAACAATTTGAGCATCATCATACTGACCACCTTTGAACACTTCTTCGTAAGCCTTGAAAAAAAATGAACATTAATCTAAAACGTACAAGTCTAACAACATGTAAAGAGCATAACTGAAACTTTCAAAGAATGTTACCTTGTCTAACGAGTGCTCTGGTAAAAGGTTCGACGCTCCTACTATGTCACTCATGAATCTCATGACATAGTATCCACATTCTGAACCCCCAGGCTGCACCGGACACTATACAAACACACATATTGACAGTTATAAACAAGTTTAAACATTATCACACAAATTTATCAATTAATAGAGTACCTTGACAGTGTTCCAAGGGATGTTACTCTTCATTGTTTTATTCTGGAGAGATAATGCAGCTCTCATGGAACTATATACATCAGCAATATATATAGTTTTAAGCATCAGTAGCAAGTTATGAAACAGTTAATGTTAAGTAATAATAATTGTTGTTTACGATAACAAACTAATTACCTCAGTATTGCGGTGGAGATCTTCGGTCTCTTGGCACCCTTACCAAGTGAGTCAAATTGCAAGATTCGTGGGTGCTTCAACATCACCAGCACAAGCAATGACCAATGTCGACTGTCCACAAATTACACAATGTGTTGAAATCATTAAACAACTAACACAAACTATATGTTTTAGATAATACTAAGAGAAATAGTCAAATATCATACCCTGAATGATATGGCAGCATAATAAATGACTTGTTAGAACATTCAAAGAGGGCATTCGTCATATATTGCATAAGGCCTTCCATATCACTTGTCATCTGGACTTCACTGCACATAGCAGGACACAGGAATCCGAATCTGTGATCTTCATAGACATTGATCGCCTTATTATGCACCCACCTATGAGGCAATATCATTAGTCATTAACTTTTTATTCAAACATCTAATTCATCACCGATCAATGAATTCAAAATATAAAAGGTAGAAGTCACTCACATGGCGGCTGACTTGATAATCGACACATTCAACCAATCCCTCCTGAAGCACTCCTCGAAGTCGGACATATACATCCCAAATCGATGTATATCTTCTCCTTGAACTTATAGTGAAATATCCGCTCGGATCTTCCACAGTGAGGGAATCACAATGAGGTGGTAGCAGCAACAACGATGATGCAGAATCTGCATATTAGTCGACAAGCCGGCCAATATTCTTTTCTCCACCAAATTAGGTCTAAGCACGAAATTTGTGGATGCCTTTGATTGCACAGGTGCAGCAATTCTTTTCCTTTTCCCTTATCAGTTTGGTCGGCTCATATCCTATGATATTAACTAATTAAGTATATGGATGCAAGGTGGTACATCAATAGTTTTATAGCAACGGTTAAGAGTAAATACCTGCCCAGGGAGTTTGACCAATCGTGCTGGCCACTGCACTGTCGCAGTTTGTGCGGAACGCAAGGTACGTCTTTGTGGGATCGGCACCGGTAAACGACGTCACCATGCTCTGCAACAAATTCGTCCAGAAGCACTCGTGCATGGTAATGTCGGAGTGGTTCACCGTGCACAATATCACTTGGAACTGAAGGGAAAAGTTTTCCCCATGCCACCATGACCTCTTCTACTCCAATTTGTAAAAACAGATGGCACTCAGTGGGTGCCTGAGTGTTATGTGGAACTTGTTTAGATAAAAATTGTGAATTCCTCTATGATGATATTAGTGATCAATGAAAAATCTTAATCGTCATGTACTCAATTGAAATGTAGTCTAACCTTTAGAGATGCATAGGGAAACGGCTCACCGACTGGACACTACTTCCCACTACCGGTGAACTCTGATGATGAATGGGTGACTCAACTGGTGGTCGAGAAACCTCTTGGCTGCATGCTTCTTGTCTCAATCCTTGACATAGCCTGAGCGATCCTCTCGTCGACGCTCTGATAATCCTCTGCTCCATCTCAGCCATCTCTCTCAGGTGCTCCTCGTAGCTAATCATCCTTCCCTGTGCACTTCTGGACCCGGGTACGCCAAATGCCTGGCGGATACCAACGTGCCCACCAAACCCAATGGCACGACCTGGATGATCCTTCTTACCAAGAGCGCGTGTAAGAGGATCATCATTCCTCTGTGAGGTCCAGGTGCCCTGGGTGAGCTGAGAGCTTAATTCACCCTAATACAACACACAAATACAGTTATTAGTTTAACATAAGTTCATATACAAATGAAATGAACAGTTCGACTAAAAATGAAATGACATCACTTACCATTTGAGCAATAACTGCTCTCGTGGCATCATCGTATTGAGGATTTTCGGGAGTAGAGTTCTTCGGAATGTGGCTTAACTCCCACACTTTCATTCTTCTGCCACTGGCATCCAATGAGCCATCCGTGGGCAGATATCCCTTTTGCTCCCATTCTGGTACCCTTTGAGCAATACTTTTTCCACCTAAGTGGTGAGGGTACAGATTCTTCTTAGCATTTGCTTGTTGTTGTGCACGGAGAGCCTAAATTAATATGATCATGTTTAGTGAAATTGAACACAAAAGACATAAGAAATTAAGAGTAATTTATGTATGTATGACTAAAGTGCACCTGGAACTCCGGTGTGTGACGTGACTCAACAAATTGTACCCATTGCTCTTCGGTGATTCCCTCGTAAACCTCCCATGGTGGTCTCTCACCGCCGAAACCATGATCTGGATCTTCTGGATCAGGCATCTTGTAGATGAACTTGTCAGCCAACTTATTCTTGTGGTCCCGGAACTGTTTCGACATCGATGATAGCACATCCTTTTTAAGTGCGGGATCCACGGAGAAACGAGACTACATACATGATCATTCAGTTAGTAAAGTAAACATAAATATTCTATTATTTCACAATAGATCATAGTAATAATGTAGAGATTTACCTGGAGACGCTCAAACATAGTATCCTTCAACGATTGAGGCACTTGCTTCCAGTGTGGTTTATGTTACAAAATGTCTTCACCAAATGGCTACCGTAAGCGGTGAAGTCATTCTTCCAATTTCCATGAGGTTGGTTGAACTGATTGAATTCCACTGGTTTTGTAGGAGGGCCCTTTAAAGCCTTCAGCCCACGTGTGGCACCTCTCTTCTTTTGCTTCTTGGCCTCTGGTGGGACAACTGACGGCTCTTCGGTTGCTGTGAAGGGCCAGCCTCAGTCTCATCGTGCGTGCAGCTACTGGTTTCTTTTTCTTTCCTCCTCTTGTGACCCGCTTACTTGGTCTACCCTGCTGTGGCTCAGCTTCTCCAGTCAAGAGAAGCTGTCCAACGGGGTCATCCATAGGGTGATCATCCACTGCAAAAAAAAATAAAGCATTTTCATCAGATATAAATTAACATAAATACTATGAAGCATAACAATAACAGTTAAGATGACATTACAGTCTACATTCTACTAACAACATTACCTGACACGAAAACATAAATCATTTCATATTGTCTACCCAAACACCCTCATCATGGTCTGATCGTGCGTAGAGCAAATCGTTTTCGGTAACATCAATCGAATCCGGTAATCCAGTAGGAAACAAGGATGTTTCCTCTACCGTTTCATTATCATCGTTATCCTCATTCTCATTTTCGATTACAACCGGCCTTCTTCCTGGAAGAACAACAGACCATCTGCAGTCTTTCGGATCCTCAACATACCACACTTGTTCGCAATCCTTTCCCAGAACAAATTGATCATCCGTATAACCGGCACGTGAAAGATCAACCAAGGTAAGCCCTCCATCATTTTGGTACCCGCGTCGGTTGTCCACCCACTTGCACCGGAACAACAGAAAGGAATCAATGTCGTAGTCTAGTTCCCAGATGTCCTCGATGACACCATAATACCAACTAGAGTTACTAACTGGTTGAGATCGGTTACCGCTGTGGTACTCAGTGGCAGCAGCTTCAATTTTTACCCCACTATTCTGGTTTATCGATTTGGCATCTTGGCGTGCAGTGTAGTATGTATACCCACTAATATCATACCCCTCAAATGATGTAATATTAGTTTCAGGTCCGATTGCCAAACATCTGATCTCTTCACTTACAGCTTCTGGATCTGATGATGCTAATGTCAACACATGATCTTTGAACCATTGGATAAAAACTCGGTTTTGTTCCTTTGTCAGCCAAATGTGGTCTTTCAAAGGATTTTGATGCCTTAACTCAACCATATGGGTTTCGAAATAAGGTTCAACAACCTCAAGATGTTGTAAGACAAACAAATGTGCTTGATGAATAAGTTGACGCGAAACTTGCACGATCTTTCTACCAATGACACCTTTACCCTTAAACCTGCCATAGTGTCGTGGTTTTGGGATACCAATAGACTCTGCCTCACTCAAATAATCGGTCACAAATTCCGTGACTTCCTCAGTCACTGTTGCTTCAACAATGCTCCCCTCTGGTCGATACCTATTCTTCATTCTACTTTTCAGAATACCCATGTACCGTTCAAAAGGGTACATGTACCGTAAGTATACCGGACCACAGAACTGTATCTCTCGAACGATGTGCACAATTAGATGCACCATTATGTCAAAGAAAGATGGTGGGAAATACATCTCAAGTTGACATAATGTGACAACAATTTCACGTTGTAGATCATCTAGAGAGGTTACGTCAATTGCCTTGGAGCAAACAGCGTTGAAAAAGAAACATAACCGAGTTAAAGCATTTCTGACATCAGATGGCAATATCCCTCGAATTGCGACCGGAAGAAGATGTAACATCAGTACATGATAATCGTGAGATTTCATGCCTAAAAGTTTTAAATCCTTCATCGATACAATGTTCTTCCAGTTTGAAGAGTACCCAGACGGTACTTTTACCGAGTGCAGACATTTGCAGAAACTAATCTTTTCAGCCTTTGAGAGCGTGTAGCATGCAGGAGGTAGTAGATTCGTTTCCCATTCTCTTGTGGGTGTAACTCCTTTCGTATACCCATGGTTTGCATGTCCTTTCTGACTTTCAATCCGTCTTTTGTTTTGCCGGGTATATTGAGTAAAGTCCCACTCACTGCCTCACCAACGTTCTTCACAATGTGCATGATGTCTAAGCAGTGTCTCACAGGAAGATGACGCCAATAAGGTAGATCCCAAAAGATAGAACACTTTTTCCAAATGTTTTTCGCCGGTTTTGATGTGTTTCCAAATACATTTGCAATGTCCTTAACCTTTTCGTACACTTCCTCAGAGCTCAGAGGTAGACGGGCCACACGAGTTTCGGCTTGACCATTGAACAACTTTCTCTTCGTTACTCGATAAGGGTGATCGTCGGGGAGAAGACGTCGATGACACATATAAACATTCTTCCCACAATGTTTTAAACGGTCCGAACAAGTGTCTTCCTCGCATATGGGACATGCAAATGTTCCTTTAACCGTGTAACCGGACAAGTTCCCATACGCAGGGAAGTCATTGACGGTACAGAACAACAAAGCCTTGAGCGTGAAATTCTCTCTTGCATAAGCATCATATACCACGGTCCCCTCATTCCACAATAGCTTCAGATCGTCGATCAGAGGGGCAAGGTACACATCAATGCTATTACCTGGCTGCTTGGGACCAGATATCAGGAGAGATAACATGATGTACTTTCGTTTCATACACAACCATGAGGGCAAATTGTAGATCACTAGCAGAACAGGCCATGTACTGTGTTGACTACTCAATGTGCCGTACGGGTTCATTCCATCAGTACATAACCCAAGCCTCAGATTCCTATCTTCATGTCCGAAATGTTCTTTGTACCGTCTGTTGATGTTTCTCCACTGAGGCCCATCTGCTGGATGTCTTAATTTCTCATCACTCTTTCTACCCTCCGCATGCCATCGTAAGTTCTTTGCATCTTTCGGATTCGCAAACAACCGTTTGAATCTGGGTATAATCGGCAAATACCAAAGTAGTTTTGCTGGAGGGCTTTTTTTCTGAACGGAGGAGTACTCACCATCTTTATGCTTATACCGGGACAACGAACATTTCGGGCAATTGTCCAGATGTTCGTATTCACCCCTGTACAACACACAGTTGTTTGGACACGCGTGAATTTTTTTGTACTCTACTCCCATTGGACACACCCATTTCTTTGCCTCATACGTGGTGGTAGGGAGACCGTTCTCATCCGGTAGCATATCATGAATCAGCTCGAGGAATGCCGTGAAACCTTTGTCACTCAATCCATATCTTCCCTTCAGGTTGAACAAATTCAATATAGCTGTCAATTTCGTGTACTTAGTGCAAGTAGGATACAACGCCGTCTTGGATGCGTCCAACAACCTTTGATACTCATCCGGCCGGTCGACAAAATTATCCTCAACGTTATCAAGCATCTCGTCCATTTGCTCATCATGATAAGTCGACTCACTGTCAACATTGACTCCGGAAGCGCTTGGGAGTTCTGACTCGTTAGTAGTATCGAATGTCTGCTCGGTTCTTGAGTTACACCGATCGTGACTGTAGGAAGCTGAAGCATTATCTTCAACAGGTTCTCCATGAAAAGTCCATTTTGTATAATGTGGCATGAAACCACGGGTCTTCAGATGGAATTGTACGACGTTGATGCTTGAATTGTCTAACCACACCACAATCAACACAAGGACATGGAATTTTCTCCGCCTTTGTCCTGTCCTTGTGTTGCACTGCAGCTTTGCAAAACTCTTTCAGCATCTTGTCAAAATGTTCCCCTCTATCACCATACATCCAGTCACGCTCCATACTATATGTGCAACAGATCAAGGTGTGAGTTATAGCCTTTGTGAAACTAAAATGTTTATGAATATGGTCTGTATTAAGTTGCACATGTTTATTTCTTAATGGAGCATGACTGGGATGATTGTCAAGTAGTCTAGCCTAACTCTAAGGTTGCAAACAAAAATAAACTAGCATTTTAAATTTAACAAATTGTTGCACTTCTAAAACAGAAACCGGTGTTTAAAACAATATTACGAATACTTTTTCTACAAAAAATTCGGCATGACCTTTGCATAATTGTACACATCCCGTGCTTATTATTCAGCACTCACCAAAGTCATCACAACCACAAACATTCCAACAATGGCAGCAACCAACAATTAAAATAAATCAATTCTTTACTAGCTAACTGAAAACCAATTGCAAATTCAGATCATCAAACCAACATTTTCAATTCTCCACTGTATAAGTTCAAACCGGTTTAGAGATTAAAACAGAATCAGAGTTAAAATACGTACTTGTTTTTTAAGGATTTATGGAGAGGGGAGACTGGTGCCTGAGAGGTAGGCTGTGCGAGGTAGGCTTCTGTGCGAGAGATGCAGCAATACCACTTCTGATATGTCTCTGTAAGGGAGCAACAAAAAATAAATTACAAAAGAAATGCATCAACAAATATGGAATGAAGCTAAATTATGTACTAGCACTTATATTTAAATACATAATTGCATTTATTGAACAAAAAATAAGGTTTAGTTACTTACTTGTGCACAGAGGAGGAAAGTGCAACAGTAATGGAAGAAGGCGGGAAACAAGAGAGGTGATTCACGGACTTGAATGTAGTGAGACCTGATAAAAAAATTAGATATTGTTAGACATATACACATACATCAAACAATATTAATTACGAAGAGATTTTGTTAAAAAAAATCGGCATGACTTTTGCATAATTTTACCTATCCCATGCTTATTATTAAGCATTCACCAACCATTCATCAACACAAATTTCCATCACAAATCAAACTAATACCAAATTTATCCATCAAACCAAATTTTAATAATTTGTGGAAATCAAATACAAAGTAAAAAAAAGAAAAAGATAAGTTAGATTGTATTACCGGTTCTTCCAACTCCGCTTTCAATCTACCGTGCAATGACTGAGGAGAGTTTCTTAACCACTTCTCTGTAGACAGAATAGAAACTCATTATTTTACGTATGATAATTGTTTGTAATTAGGATTGCAAAATTACACATAATGAGCTTAAAAGATGAAAATGTAGGTTGAGTATATTACGGGTTCACAAATGAAATGTATTCAGCCCCGTACGACTTCAATATGGTGAACCCATTTAGTGATTTCCCTCTACAAGGACACAACCATGCTTATTATTAAGCATTCACCAATCATTCAACAACACAAATTCTATCATAAACCAAACTAATAATACCAAATTTATTCATCAAACCAAATTCCAATAATTTGTGGAAATCAAATACAAAGTAAAAGAGAAAAATGATAAGTTAGATTATATTACCGGTTCGTAAATGAATTGTTCTCCGCTCCGCTTTCAATCTACCATGAAATGGTTAAGAAGCTTCTTAAGTATTTATCTGTAGAGACACAAATACATATAGACACAAGAGAAACTCAGTAGTTGTGTTTGTTCCTTATATGCAGTTAGGTTGCAAATTTACAGTGAGTGAAGAGAATGAAGAGTTAAGTTAAAAAAAATTACCGGTTCCTAAATGAATTGTTTTCAGCCCCTCTTCTCAATCGGGCGTGCGAGACGCGTGTAGCAGTACCAATCTCTACAGAGGCAACGCAGACGCAAAATAAATATGAATTGAGGGCGCAAAACTATATTGCTTACAATGTTTATAATTAGCTTATAATTATAAGCACAAATAATGCTCAAACATTGTTCCACCCCATATATAAGCATAATAAATCTAGCCCAAATAAGCTAACCTAACTATACTTAAAAGAAGGGCCAAAAACAGCAAAAAAATTCACTCGGACATTTCGTCAAACACCTTGTGTGCATACATAAATTTATTAGTTTAACAACCAAATCTTGCAAAGATTTCACACACAATAAATATCAGCATCCACAATCACAATGTGACAACAATCTATCAATTTTAACAACACATTAACAATTATTTAAGCAAAACCGAAACTAAAAAGTTGGGGTTTTTATTACCTTGGCGCTCTGTTGCTGGGCGGGAGGAGGGCGGCGACGACCACCGACGCGACAACCACCGACGGCGGCGACGTCCGGCGAAGGCGGGAGGAGGAGGAGGGCGGGCGACGGCTTGTGGTGGTGGTAGCGTCGGGGTAGCAAATCGCCGCGGAGAACAGAGAGAAGAGGGGTTAATTAGGTTTGAAATCGTAATTGCGTCGGGGCGGGCTGGGGGGCTATTTTAAACGACCTATTTCGGCGGTTCTTTGTTAGGAACCGCCGAAATAGACCCTCTGTAATAATAAAAAAATAAAAAGACCTATTTCGGCGGTTCCTAACAAAGAACCGCCGAAATAGATGATTAAATTAAAAAAAAAGAAAAATAGAAACACCTATTTCGGCGGTTTCGTGTAAGGAACCGCCGAAATAGGTCTCTTTTTTTTTATTATTATATAGGGCCTATTTCGGCGGTTCATATCTAGGAACCGCCGAAATAGGTGACTTCTTTTCAGACCGCATACATCTCGGGCCCCTCTTTCGGTGGTTTTATCTACAACCGCCGAAATAGGGGCGCAGAAATAGACGTTTTTTGTACTAGTGACTTTTCTTCAATTTCATTTGTATATTTGTCCTGTACAAGTAACAACTCGATTTGGGTTTCTGAGCTAAGAATCCCTACGTTTCTGTTGATAATCCAGCTTATTTTTGCCTCTATGTACATGAGCTCCATGAAAATAAAATCTATACAGGCTTTTAAGAGTTCACAGACCTTCCTCGTCGTCTTCTCTTTGTGGGCTCGGTGGAATTTTATCTACTATAGTCTTGTTGTTTATTCCATCTCTTTGTTCAAGTTTGGTTACTCTCCTCTTTCCATCACTTGCTGATCGTGAGTATGGTAGATTTAGTTACTTCTTTTGATGCGTCCCGTAAGTGTGGGATGGAAATTTCGAACGAATCGCTCTAGTTGCCTGCATTTTGTTATGTTTTACCAGTTTTAGGATCTCAAACCTGCCTCGGTTCCAGAACAAGAAGAGTTCCTCCTCAGTCATTTCCAAAGAAGAATGTTGCACTTGCTCGCCCCTCTCTGCACATCGACCCTAATGAACAACAGACCCAACATGGGTTACCGGATCCACGAGTTTGTTTGAACATGAGATTCGATTGAGTTTTGAACATCAACTTACCTTTTTTTATTTGAAGCCTCATCTGGTTTATCCTGTTCATTCGGTTAATTTACGGGTTTAATTAATCCTCTCATATTATCAACACCGGACGTATTATGTTCATGGACTGTTCGTAGCTGTGCAAGAACAGAACGCAGTTTGATTACATATTCCTTTTATAATTTCTGTTGGTTATTACTGCTCTTGACAAGACTATACTGTTAATTCTTAGTTTGGATGCTGTTATTTCTGCAGAAATGGGATAAGAACTCTTTGTTTCATCCTTCTTTTTTGCGATCTCACAGCGGTTTATCATTCTGTTCATTCAATCAATCTGATAAACTAATCTTTGCTTGTTTTTTTGTTGGTGTATCTTAGTCTTCTGCAGGAAACAAACGTTCTCCACTTCGGTATTTCACCTTAACCCTAACGACCCACCAAAATTTTGAGTTACTGTTTTTCCTTGTTGTTGGTTCATAGGCCCCATTCTTTTGCATAGCTGATAATCCAGTTGATGTCAGTTGTCAGCTGAAACTTAGAAAAAGTAGAGGAGAAAAATAGTTGATATGACAATTGATGTATGTGACATACAGAGACAGTCAACTAGCTGATCAAATAAACTCAGTTAGTGTGAATTTGATCTTTCTTGTTCTTATGCATACGGTTAAAGAGCAGTTCAATAAGAGGAGGAAAACTCGGGCAAAAAAAAACGTAGAAAGAAGTTTGTCTAATTTAACTTGTGGGTATGTACTTTCTTGTCTATGTGTTCAGTAATCAAATACTAGACCGGGTAATTGTGTTTGTTGTGATTAAATGCGAGAATTAGGCCTTCATTTGACTCTTTTTTTCGAAAGGAAAACAACATTGGCAATACAACAAAATCGAATATGGGAAAATGTGAATAGCAATTTCAAATCTGGGGTTCATAATATTCTACGGTTAGCATTTGGGTTTTGGACGCACCAATTGAGGAAAAGAAACCTGAACTTTTGTTCGCTTTCAGTTTGTTAAGCTCAATCTATTTTAGTTCGGCTCTTAATTATTCCGCTTATGATTAATGAGAACCTGCGTAAATATGGTTGAAATCTTTACCTCCATTCTTCTACTTTTCCCAATTTGGACTTGCTACTTGTGTTGTTGCTACTTCTACTGTTGATATTCATACCTGCTATGCTCTACATGTAACATTTTACTTATTTCAACTTTTGACCGGTGTAATGACTCTCGTTTTGATGGATTGGGCCAGTTTGTAAATGCCCAACCTAAGTACAACCTCATTCGATCCCAATTTAGTGCTGGCCAAACCTGGTTAGTGTATGTAAACCTAGAAGCCCATAGGTTACCTACATGTTTAGAATCGATTCATCGGTTCGGGACCACAATCTTCTGTGGGCTCTTTAGAAAAGCCCTACGCCCATTCACGGATGTTGCCCACATTAAGGTCGTAGTACCCGAGGGTCGTAGTACCTGTTTGTGGGGACATCTCTCATAGTAAAAAAAAAACTTCCCAAACAATCTTTAATCACAAGAATAAAATTCACAATCAATAATCCAATTCAAAAATAAAGTCCAAAAATAAAGGGGGAAGAGAATTTCACATCAAATTTGTCTCTAAAATAAAACCATTTCGTCTCAAAATCGTCTCTCAAAAACTCCATTTTGTCTTACATTCAATAACTCTTTACGGAGTCTTTCAAAAACCCAAAATCTTCATGAATAACCCATTACACCATTGGCCCAACATCTCTTAAAGTCCAATAACTCCACATCAAGTCATCCCAATTCGGCACTAATTTAAAAGTCTTGTCTCAAATTCAAAAGCCTATTTCAGCCCAATCTAATAGGCCCATTCCTTCCAACACCAACAAGGCCCAAACTCGAGGCCCATTTCAAGGCCCAAACCCGAGGCCCATCCCAAGACCCATAATTGGCCCAATTTCAAAAACCCAAATATGGCTCAATTTCTAAGGTCTAAACTTGGCCCAATTTCAACCCTGACCTAATTTTGTTTCAGCCCATAATTCAATTCATAAATCAGCCCCAATATAAAATAAATTCCACTTCAAAATCAGTCCAAAAATCAAGTCAATCTCAATTCAATTTCAACCCAAATTCAATCTCAATCTCAATTCAATTCCAATTCAAAACTTTATTCAATTCCAATTCAATTCAAAAATTCATTCAATTCCAACTCACTTCAAAAATCCATTCACTTCGAAAACCCATTTCAAATTTTGATTCAATTCAAAAATTCATTTCAATCCATAAATCTCAAATTCCAACTTCAAGCTCTTTGAAAGCTTTAAAACTCCTCAAAATCCAATTACCCCCGCACATTCAAATGTCTCACAGACCTGAGTGTCTCACAGACTTTGTCATACCAACTATGTGAATGTCTCATAGACTTGTGCATCTCACAGACCCGAGCGTCTCACAGACCGAGCGTCTCACAGACTTCGACATCTAAAGGTTTCAAACGTCTTACAGACCCGAGTGTCTCACAGACTATAACAACCCACACATCAGACATCTCTGGAGGATTTGAGCATCCCCTAAAAACTCTCAAATGTCAGACAACATTCAAATATCTCCAGACTCCACAAACTTCCACATTCACAAACTTGGACTTTCCCAAGTCATGAATTCTCTTAAATCTCTTAAGCGCCACAAACATCATAAACCTTCAAAATCCCAAAAACCCTGAACTACGTAAGGTCTGATCTCAACAGGGAGTTGAGTACGTAGGCAGCCCATCTAGGGTGCGACCCATTTCCAATAAAAAACCTTTTTCCCACTAAACACTCAAAACTCTTCTGACTCACATACCTCCAAACTTCAGATCTTCTTCATCCATTTAACCTTTGCACCTTTTTCTTGATCTTCTATTCTACATTCAATCAACTCTCGTCCTGTCAACCCTTTCATTTGGCGCTAGCTTGGTAGAAAAGCTCACCTCATCCACTCTCTTTCTCTCTCCTCGTCCTAATCCTATCCTTGGCTTTTAAATGAATCTTTCTAAAAAGGTTTTGAAAGAAGGCAATCCCGACAATTGGAGACCGAGGTTTCCTTGGGCACCAATCCAAAGTCGTGGTCGTTGCCACTTCTAAGGGGTGTAACCCAGTGCGAACCCACAATAGAATCTCTAATCTGACCGGATAAGTCCTATCCATAGGCAACAAATTCAGAGTCAACCAACGGTCCTTATACCCCTCATTCCCTTCCTTCCTAGTATCTTAGGTCAAGCTAGGTGGCGACTCTAGTCAATTTCCGCCCTTAGGCCATAAGTCCGCGTGGAGCCCATTGAGAGCGGATGTAGTGCACACTTGCACTCCCCCTTATGCTTTATGGGAAAGACGGACGATTTGTAGGTATTTGAGGGATGCCAGAATAACGGGTTTTTACCCCTCCACAGAATGGCATTTTAGGATTTAGACTTCTCAGTCAGACCATATTTAGATAGACCCCCTCATACCGAAAAATAACCCTCCACAGAATGGCGACTCTGCTGGGGAAAACTTGAGTAAGTTTTTCTCATAAACTTGGTCAAGGAAAACTGAACTCCTTCAAAATTGTTGGGATTTCCCCTCTTCTTTCAAAACCTTCAAGAGATTCATTCAAAAGCCATTAGGATTACTCTATTCCACACTTAGAGTGTGATCAGTGAGGATAGCTAGGATGAGAGTGCATAGCTTATCTTTGCCTGCCATCTGTGCTTTGCTTGCTACACAATTAAGTGATTATGCTAGACTAACCTGCAGGAACTTCAGGTAGGTGGGCCCATTAGAGGTCTAACTTCTTCCCTCTCTTTACCTGCACATTTATTTACCGCTTTTGGTTGTGATATTGAACTGTTAGGAATAGTCCTGAGGTGGGTGCATAGGGTAGCTTAGGACATGCATTCCTCTGTGTCACCCTTGATATTTGCGGTCGGGATAAACATTGGTCCACAATTGATTCCCCATGAGCAGAGGCCCTTTGTAGTAAGGACTATGCACATGAGGCAGTATGATCGTGGTATCTACGCCTTGAAAAGCTCATGACCCTTCAACACTTACCTTTTCAAGTCGAAACCAGCATATAGTAAGCCATGAGCCTTCAGTGTCCAGCTGCCTGGTCCGGTGTCTAGGACGGGTTTTATGGGTAGTCACCCCCTTTGTATGTCGTTTGTCTGACCACCCTTTGCCTTACCCTGAAGATTGCATGGGCTCAGTTCTCCATGATTCCTCTGCACCACGGGTGTCTTTAAAGCCCAATGTCGCGCTACAAATTCATAGAGGATCCTGTATTTACGGATACCCATACATGACATAGCGTAGTCAGCGAATAATTTGGACTTTAGACACACCTTATCGTGCAGACGATGGGAGACCCGTTCCCATGCAGTACTTCCCCAAGTTTCCCAAAAGTGAGTATGTTGTGATAATCCTCGGCCGTGGCTCATGTGACTGTATCACTTCGGGTATCCTAACCTTTCGAACTTAAGCACTCCAGTCTTTCTCCATGACGTGCCCCACAAGACGTAACAGAGATAAATCTTGAGAGATGAACAGTGAAGGGACGATGGTTCCCCCGGTGTTATGGAAGCATTGATTGACCTGGAAGGTGATTATCCCAATCATTCGCACTCAGCTCCACATAAAATCAGCCACGATTTTTTATTTTGCACTTACATATATGCGTGACCATGTTTTAAAAATTAGCAAAAATCAGAAATTGAATCATGTCGAACGCTCTAATGAAATATCTTCAAAGTCGTTCGTCTCGAATGATTTCAAAATTGTTATTTCCAAAGCAGTTTTCAAAACTGTTTTCAATCAAAGTCTTCCAGAAAACAAACTTTGTCAAACGGTTTGCAAAGAACAAATTTTAAAAATATGGTACTTACAAATGATTTTCAATCAATCTTTCTCACAAATGTTGTTTTTTTGAAAAAAAACCACAAATAGATTTCAAATAAAAACCTACTTTTCACAAACGAATTTTAAAACAACATTTTCACGGATTTTATTTCAAAATAGTTTTCGAAAACAGTTTTCAAAATTGATTTTCACAAACGTATTTCAAAATAAATGATTTAGTCCCCATGTTGTGACCCGCTATTTTTGAAGCTCAACCCACCTTCAAAAGCAGCGGTCATTACCATGGAGCGTACTACTCATTTCGTGTTTTCACAAAAGTTGTGGATTTTCACAATGATTTTGTGCTCGATCATTCACTTTTCCTTTCTCAAAAAACGCCCCTCATTTTCCTCGTCGGAGCAAGTGGAGCGCATGAAGATCAACAACAGCAGTCTGAATCAAAAATCAAAGGCGCACTAACCTGGGTCAAACAACATGAAGACTAGCAACAACCGCTTGAGTTCAAAATTGCTGAGAGTGAAAAGAACATCAACCCGTATCTCTAGATCACAGTGTCACTTTGCTGCAAGAGCCCAAATACGAGCGAGCAACCATGAGCCCGAACTCGAGCGAAGGGCCAATCAGGAGCCCAAACATGGATGTGCAGTCAGTCAAAATCTCGAAGACAAAGCAGAAGAAATTTTTTACTCAAACTCCCTCATTTAATGACTTTTAGAATTGATGTATGGGTTTTCCCCTATCATTCTTTTCTCTCTTGTCCACGTCTAAATAGATTACATTAGATCAAATGTGTATATGGTTCCCCACTCCCTATTTTTATTTGAGAATGACCGAGCGTCAAAATTCACATTGAGAAAATCCACCACTTTGAAAACACGTGTTTTCAAAATTGTTTTCCCAAACTCGGTTTCTTTTGGCATGCACGTATAATGACAACAACAAATAAGGAATAACCCCTCACAGTTACATATTCATAAATCGCTTTATGGGGTGAAAATTCACGGTATCTACATGAGATATCCCCCGAATAAACGACATCAACAAAATGCAACCGAGCACAAAGCAAAACACATGCATTGCATTCATGACAAAAAAAAAAGTCGCTTGCACTTCTAGTCATTTCAAATCCATCAATCATTCACAAGTCCTGTCCACCTCAAAATTCGCACAATCATGTGTTCCATTCTAACCTTGTCACACATCAGCTTTCTTCCCAATATCTCAACCTCCCAAGCCCGATCTCAGAGGGATAGAAAAGAAAACTGAGTTCAAACCTCTCCCAATCAGAACCACCATGCGCGCCAGTGACCAAAAGGGAAAGAGTATCATATCGTGGGGCCACCATGCGGGAGTTGTTACTCCCTAAAATCCAAAATCTAGGAGCCAATCACCAACCCAACCTCACTTGAGAATCACTACCCCGACAGCGACCCCAACAAATAGACCATCTTCAAGGCCAACAGTAATGGAATGAGCTTCATAAACCATGAGCTGAATTCGACTCAAGCGAGACTAGGTGTAGCCTTACCACTCATGCATTGCATCTAAAAACAAAACAAACACAAATACAAACATTCAGTCAACCATCTCCATTCATCATTTTCAGCATTTCATGCATCCTATACGTAGTAATTCCATATTACCACAACATATAGCATGATAGATAGTTGCATTTGCATACTTCCATATCGGAATGACATCGTTGGGAAAAATCTTAAGAGATTGGTTGAATTGAATGTTTGAATCAATGAACTCTCGATCCTTCAATTTACACAAGGGTCAAATCAAAATCAGCACCACAAACCAAGTGAGTAGTGTGCGAAGAGCGGTATTTTCTCTTGAATTTCAAGCGAGCGTTTTTAGACAATCCATTGAGTGACGAGGGAAGGTAGAGAGAGCCAATCAAGGTAAAACCACGAGAGACATGTGCATTCCTTCATCACATTGAGAGGTATAATTCAAAGTGAGATCAATGTCGATAGCAAGATATGAATTATGATTCATGCAAAGATCTGAGAATAGTAAGAAAACAATCATTGACTAATGAGGATGACGAGACACTTAGGATCAAAAATCTCCACAAAACCAAAGAGCGTTAACTGCCCTCTACATAATCCCTTAGTAAGCCCCGCTGAGCCTTTCACGATAAACCTTTTTCCACGAACTCCGCAGCATTCCAACTCACATACACATACTTACTCACCTTGCAACAGAGGATCTCGAAGGAGCCAGAGCCATGGTCTCTCCCCCACCATCTTTCACAAAAACAACAAATGAAATGTTCGGAGAAATCAGTGAGTCAATGCAACTTCAAAGCCAAGCACCAAAAAAGGACACCAAAATGTTCAAGAAGATCGATGAGTCAATGTAACTCCAAAGCTGAAAACCAAAATGCAAAGTAAAGAGCGCTTGAGAAAGTTGATGAGCCAAATGCAATTTCAAAAAACACCAAAAATGAGAAGAAAGTTCGAACTGTACACTAGAAGAGACAAGAAGGAGAAATCCAAATCGAAAGGACCAATGATGTCTCGAAGAAACCAATAAAAGGTTATCAAAACCTGTCCAATCATTCCACCCATGGCAAAGACGAAACATATCCTCTATTGCACAAAAACTCCACAACTTCCAAACAAATCCCCCATGTGACATACATCATACCCCTCAACTCCGTTATAACCCAATAAAAGACCTCTGGCTCGTTAGTTGATGAGCGTTAATGAAAGTACTGGATCTGAAACATGAATTATAAGCTTCATACTTGTTATCAACATGTCCCATCATACCAAAGGGACCATGAGCGAATGAGTGTGACCTTACCCACAAGGTCTTCTGAGTGTGAGTGACTCTTCGATTAAACTACCAAATCATAATCAGCCTACCCCATTGCAGGTGAGGAATTTATGAGGAATGGAAAATTTATAACCTCAAAAAGAAATTCTCAGGAAAATACTGCTTTGAGCATCAAGAGTATCATCACACCATTAGCACACACGACCATACTCACAAGCGATTGACCCACATCCCTCCATGAGTGGAAAGTGATTCACACATTCCAGTTCAACAATCACTCAAGATTGAACCGAAGACGTCTTATATTAGTAAACCTCATATTAATAGAGACAGGGCCATACTTTCTCTCCAAAAATTGCGTACACATTTTGCATCGTATCTAGTATTTTATATTTGCATGCATCATAATCATTTCATCTTTAACATCCGACTGGTAAGAACTCCACCTAGTCTCGTTGAAAGTTTACTTCAGTTGCAGTTGTTGAAGCATAACTTTTGATCAAAAGATGTCAACTAGAGCCATCCCAGGCCGTCATCGAGCTATATCTAAGCCTTTTCGGAGCTATCACGGGCTATCACCGAGCTACATCAAATCATTCTAGAGCTCTCCGAAGCCACACGCAGGCCATCCCGAAGCCATCCAGTGTCATACTCGAGTTTCATCGACACCACTCCCAAAGCCAAGCTGGAGCCATACAGAAGCCATCCTTAAAACATTAAGACCATCCCTAGAGCTACACAGGGGCCATCTCAACAGTTCAAGAAAAAATACGAGAGCCACCTCAAATCCAGGTCGGAGCCATTTTGTTACCAAGGCCTTGCCTACTGAGTTTTGAACTACGTCAGGTCTGATCTCAATACGAAATTGAGTACGTAGGCAGCCCGCCAAGGGTGCGACCACCTCACAGGTGAAAGTTCCCTTTTCTTCCTCACCATCACCACTGAGCCATCTCGTAGCCTCCTCGGAGCCATCTCGAGCTATCCCGGAGCCATCTCGAAGAATCTGAAGCCGTAACTGACCATATCAAAACCATTCATCCGCAACCAAAAAACTGTCAACTGCATCAAAGTACACAAATCACATCGACCCACAACTCGTCTCGAAATCCAAGCTAAATCAAAGCCAACCAACCATCCCGAAAATCTCAATCCAAATCGAAACCCATCAACCATCTCGAAAATCTCAATCCAAAATCGAAACCCACCAACCATCCCGAAAATCTCAATCCAAATCGAAACACCAACCATCCTAGAGCCGTTGCTCACAATGGGGTCATGAATCATGATGGAGCCATCCGACCGTACTAGAGCCACCTGACCACACCGGAGCCATCCAATCACACCGGAGCCCTCAGATCATATCAAAGCCATCCAATCATAATAAAACCATCGAGTTCCCAAAGTCACTCATTCACGAAAAAAAAAACATCCATTCAAAGATCAATCACAAAAATCAAAAACTCAAGAACCATACCGAAGCCATCTCGGGCTCTGGAGCCAAGAGAGTCTTACCAAACCCCGAAACTAGAAGTGCACATCGGGCGAGACTATCTAAACAAAACCGAAACACAAGTCCCACACTGGCGAAGTCAAGGGCCACATCAACAAAAAAAACATTCGACTATCACATCCTTCATGAAAACAACCGAAAAACATCCAATCCCGGACCAATCCACAATCAAAGTCATCCTCAAATCAACCACTCAAAGCAACAAGTTTCATACAACTCGATCAAAGTATTATAGGCCCGTCATAAGTCCTATAGCTAGATGTCAAGAGGTCTAGTTGAGGCCCGTCATAAGTCCTCGTACTTTCAGATGCATTCTAGGCCCGTCATAAGTCCTAGAGCTAGACACCGAGTTCTAGTTTAGGCCCGTCATTAGTCCTCATGCATAACCAATATACCAATTGTATTATAGGCCCGTCATAAGTCCTAGAGCTAGACACCGAGTTCTAGTTGAGACCCGTCATTAGTCCTCATGCATAACCAATATACCAATTGTATTCTAGGCCCGTCATTAGTCCTAGAGCTAGACACCGAGATCTAGTTGAGGCCCGTCATTAGTCCTCATACATTTCGAAGATGCATTCTAGGCCCGTCATAAGTCCCAGAGCTAGACATCGAGATCTTGTTGAGGCCCGACATTAGTCCTCATACATTTCGAAGATGCATTCTAGGCCCGTCATAAGTCTTAGAGCTAGACACCGAGATCTAGTTGAGGTCCGTCATTAGTCCTCATGCATAACCCATATACCGATTGTATTCTAGGCCCGTCATTAGTCCTAGAGCTAGACACCAGATCTAGTTGAGGCCCGTCATTAGTCCTCATACATTTTGAAGATGCATTCTAGCCCGTCATAAGTCAGAGCTAGCACCGAGATCTACTTGAGGCCCGTCATTAGTCCTCATGCATAACCCATATACCAATTGTATTCTTGGCCCGTCATTAGTCCTAGAGCTAGACACCGAGATCTGGTTGAGGCCCGTCATTAGTCCTCATACATTTCGAAGATGCATTCTAGGCCCGTCATAATCCTAGAGCTAGACACCGAGATCTAGTTGAGGCCCGTCATTAGTCCTCATGCATAACCCATATACCGATTGTATTCTAGGCCCATCATTAGTCCTAGAGCTAGACACCGAGATCTAGTTGAGGCCCGTCATTAGTCCTCATACATTTTGAAGATGCATTCTAGGCCCGTCATAAGTCCTAGAGCTAGACAACCGAGTTCTAGTTGAGGCCCGTCATTAGTCCTCATGCATAGGTTGATTGATCATATTCTAGGCCCGTCATTAGTCCTAGAGCTAGACACCGAGATCTAGTTGAGGCCCGTCATTAGTCCTCATACATTTCGAAGATGCATTCTAGGCCCGTCATAAGTCCGAGAGCTAGACACCGAGATCTACTTGAGGCCGTCATTAGTCCTCATGCATACCCATATACCAATTGTATTATTCTTGGCCCGTCATTAGTCCTAGAGCTAGACACCGAGATCTGGTTGAGGCCCGTCATTAGTCCTCATACATTTCAAGATGCATTCTAGGCCCGTCATAAGTCCTAGCGCTAGACATCGAGATCTAGTTGAGGCCCGTCATTAGTACTCATGCAATCCATATACCGATTGTATTCTAGCCCATCATTAGTCCTAGAGCTAGACACCGAGATCTAGTTGAGGCCGTCATTAGTCCTCATACATTTCGAAGATGCTTCTTGGCCCGTCATAAGTCCTAGAGCTAGACACCGAGTTCTAGTTGAGGCCCGTCATTAGTCCTCATGCATATGGTTGATTGATCGTATTCTAGGCCCGTCATTAGTCCTAGAGCAGACATCGAGATCTAGTTGAGGCCCATCATTAGTCCTTATAACATCGGTCGCCGCAATCTGGGGCCCGTCATAAGTCCCCGTGCACCCGCATCCATAAGAGTAAATCATAAACCACAGTGAGAATTTTTGGCGCCCTGTCAATCTTGATCCAATTCTGCAAACCTTCTATTGCAGAATTGAATCAAAGGGAGCCATCTGTAGACACCAAAAATTCTCACCCCATAAAGCAAAATTCAGACCAATAAATAAACTAAGAGGAGTTGTCGCCTTTCTTTTAAAAGACGCACTACTGTGCGTGTCAAAATGAAACCATCATTTTACGACAAAAGTTTAAACCAATTTTCAAGCAATTTAGAAAAATCCAATTTTTTTGGAAATTTTCAAACAATAATTTATTTTTGACTTACCGTTATATTTATTTATTTATCTATTTAGTTATTTTCATTTTTATTTCCTTAGTCGAGGCATTCATTTAATTTATTTTACTTGTATATTTAGCATTTTTTTCATGTTGTTATTTGTAAAGAAAACTTTCAATTCATTTATAAAACTCTCTTAGTTTATTTTTTAACATTAACGTTTATGATAATTTTACTCATGTCGAGTTATAACTTTTGTTTTCTCTCCCTCAGTTTTTGTATGAATTCTATTGTATGATCTTTTCCTTTCTCATTTTTCGATGGACCAAGCTTGATTTTAGCCCAGTCTTCAGTCGAACCAGCAGCCCAAAACCCAAGCCCATTAAAACCCAACCCATCTTCTAATCCTAGTTCACCCACTCTCACATCTAAAAAACCCTAGACCCTTTCTTATAAAAAAAAGTGTACAGTAGCCGCCTGCCACGGTGATCTCCTTCTCTGGATTGACCATATCGATCTTCAAAGAAAAGAAGACATTCCTTCTCCTCCCAACGATCGAGCCACCTCCATTCATTATCTCCACAAATTTCCATACCTGAACTCGAAAAATTTCTCCATGTTTCATCACAGCCATCTCCAATCTCAAAACAAAACCCGTCCCATTACCCACGCCACCTCTGGTATACTCTTCCGATTCATCTTTTTAATTTTTGTTGTTGTTTCCTCTCTGTTCGAACTGCGAAGTCCTCCACCTGAGCACCGTCACCTAAGTGAGCTGTAGCGAGGAAGGAGATCTAAAACGAGCTCAAGCTCGGAGCAAGCTCGTGATACATAAAAAAAAGATGGAAATCCCTCCGATCCCATTCTTTTCGTACATTCAATTACTTTTCGTCAATTTCATTTGTATATTTGTCCTGTACAAGTAACAACTCGATTTGGGTTTCTGAGCTAAGAATCCCTACGTTTCTGTTGATAATCCAGCTTATTTTTGCCTCTATGTACATGAGCTCCATGAAAATAAAATCTATACAGGCTTTTAAGAGTTCACAGACCTTCCTCGTCGTCTTCTCTTTGTGGGCTCGGCGGAATTTTATCTACTATAGTCTTGTTGTTTATTCCATCTCTTTGTTCAAGTTTTTACTCTCCTCTTTCCATCACTTGCTGATCGTGAGTATGGCAGATTTAGTTACTTCTTTTGATGCTCCCGTAAGTGTGGGATGGAAATTTCGAACGAATCGCTAGTTGCCTGCATTTTGTTATGTTTTACCAGTTTTTAGGATCTTGCAAACAAGGAATTTGATCTAACTAAAAACTAAATAAATTAATCTAGAAATTAATAAATCAAAAAGTCTTCGGGTTGCAAATAATCCCGTCACTGCAGTATAGAAAACGTAGCAACCAGGTATCGAATCCACGGGACTGAAGAAAGTAAGTCTAGTCCTAAAAAACTGGAAATTCAGGGGGTTGTTCTTGTTTGGGAACAAATAAGAAAGAAAAAATAAAACGAAATAAAACTGATAAAGTTATATGTGAGTGGAACTCCGGGTTCAAGTTATTTTTTCACTAGTCGGATTATGCGAACTTCTACAAAATCGATAAGAGATATGGATGGCTAATTCTTCAATATCTTTCCAGAATTAATCATATCTCTGAAAGCTCATCTAGTAGAACACACAGGTCTAATCCAGAACCTAGCGAAACACACATATATGGATGAAGCTTAAAGAATTACGACGCACCTGAGGGAAAATATAATCAATCCGATCTAATTTTTCCACAGGCTAACAGATTAATTTGACCTTCTTGTTAATCACCGATCTGATCATAACAAGATTCGCAAGGCTTTTTAGAAATTCACGAGATTAATTAAAAGCACAACATTTGCATTTATCTGAAACAATCCAAAAATAAATCTCAATCATAATTGTAGATGTACTGTAAAACGAACTAGCTACAAATAACCATCACCCGAGTAAATCCTTCCTAGCCTAGCATGTTACAAAAAAGGTATAGAGAATAGAGAAGAATTAATCTGGTGTAGAAGATTCCTCCGTTTGTCTCGCTATCCAGATCTACAATTTACTAGGCTGGAGGTTGAAGATGATGGTGGAGGAGAAGAACTCTCGCGGCGCTTACATTCTTCTTGGCGTGAGAAAAAGAATAAAAACTAAACCTAAAGCTAAAAATAGAACTGAAGTGATGTTGTGTGGACGATGGATGAATTGATGGATGGCCCCCTTCCTATGCCAAAGTCTTTGGCATTTTAAGTCAATTCAAGGCTCTTCGCTTGCTCATTAATGTTTCTTTTCAATTGCCTCCAGTTTCGCAATTAAATAGAGACCTTTGAATTTCTTTAACTTATACTCTCTTCAATTATTTCATCGACAACCCTTGGAAGACTCTGGAGTTACCTACCATAAATAGGGAGTTAGTGTATGCCTTTAATTATTACTCCTCCCGTGATAATGTCATATATTCCCCACATATCCATCCTATAACTTTTTTCTGAAAGTTTCTTTAGTTATAAGAATGGAATTCAGTTAAGTACTAAATCAAGAGAAAAAGACAATAAAGACAAGATTTTGATAGTAAAAATATATCTAAAATCAGCCTATCAGATCTCAACCTGCCTCGGTTCCAGAACAAGAAGAGTTTCCTCCTCAGTCATTTCCAAAGAAGAATGTTGCACTTGCTCGCCCCTCTCTGCACATCGACCCTAATGAACAACAGACCCAACATGGGTTACCGGATCCACGGGTTTGTTTGAACATGAGATTCGATTGAGTTTTGAACATCTACTTACCTTTTTTTTCGATTCGAAGTCTCATCTGGCTTATCCTGTTCATTCGGTTAATTTGCGGGTTTAATTAATCCTCTCATATTATCAACACCGGACGTATTATGTTCATGGACTGTTCGTAGCTGTGCAAGAACAGAACCAGTTTGATTACATATTCCTTTTATAATTTCTGTTGGTTATTACTGCTCTTGACAAGACTATACTGTTAATTCTTAGTTTGGGTGCTGTTATTTCTGCAGAAATGGGATACGAACTATCTGTTTCATCCTTCTTTTTTGCGATCTCACAGCGGTTTATCATTCTGTTCATTCAATCAATCTGATAAACTAATCTTTGCTCGTTTTTTTGTTGGTGTATCTTAGTCTTCTGCAGGAAACAACCGTTCTCCACTTCGGTATTTCACCTTAACCCTAACGACCCACCAAAATTTTGAGTTACTGTGTTTCCTTGTTGTTGCTTCATATTCACCCTTTTCATGTTAACGAGCTGAGTTAGTGTGGATCTGATCTTTCTCGTTCTTATGCAAACGGTTAAAGAGCAGTTCAATAAGAGGAGGAAATCTCGGGCAAAAAAAAATAAACGTAGAAAGAAGTTTGTCTAATTTAACTTGTGGGTATCTACTTTCTTGTCTATGTCTTCAGTAATCGAATACTAGACCGGGTAATTGTGTTTGTTGTGATTAAATGCGAGAATTAGGCCTTCATTTGACTCGTTTTTTTTCGAAAGGAAAACAACGTTGGCAATACAACAAAATCGAATATGGGAAAATGTGAATAGCAATTTCAAATCTGGGGTTCATAATATTCTACGGTTAGCATTTGGGATTTGGACGCACCAATTAGGGAAAAGAAACCTGAACTTTTGTTCGCTTTCAGTTTGTTAAGCTCAATCTATTTTCGCCAATTCTTGGCTACAAGTAAGTGTAGCCATCTGGCTACATATTAGAGAGACAAGGAGAGCACGCGCGTAAGAAAGTTGTTTTTTTTTAATCCGTTTTTTTTTTCACGAGCGTCGCTGCTTTGTTTTTTTTTTCCTTTTTCATTTTTTTCATTTTTTTAAAAGATTTTATTCTTTTTATTTTTTATATCATAAAAACTTTAAATTGTTGTACATTTTAATATATAAGTCCAAAATGAAAAAAATTATACCATTTTCACCTAAATTCAAGCTCTTCAAAACAAGACCAGCCATTGACATATTTTAACAACTTTTAAAATACGATGATAGCGGGTTTAGGGTTGTCTTCGACATTTTAGTTTTCCTAGGATGGGTTTTGGGTGTTTTGGGGGGTAGGGTAATCTATTTGGAATTTATTCTGTACTTTATATTGTACCCTAAACCCGCCACTAGAAACCCTAAAAATGCCTTCGACGTTTTTAGCTATCCTAGGGTGGGTTTTGGGGTGTTTTGGGGGTAGGGTAATCTATTAGGAAACCGTTCTATACTTTACATTGTAGCAACTAACTCGACAGGTTTTTAGGTTTGTGGTCACGCCCTAAAAATGCATTCGACGTTTTTTAGCTTTCTTAGGGTGGGTTTTAGGGTGTGTGGGGTTAGGGTAATCTATTTAGAAGCCGTTATATACTTTAATGTGAGAATGTACATATTTTAATGTGAGAATGTACATGTTTTAATGTGACGATGTACATGTTCAAATGTGAGAATGTACATATTCTTTAATGAACATCTGTACATGTTTGTATGACCATCCGTACAAGTTTTCTCCCTTATATGTACAGATTTTAAACTAAGGATGTACATATTTAATGATTTGTACAGATTTATGTGACCATCTGTATATTTTTAATGCGAGAATGTACATGTTTTTACGTGTGGATGTACATGTTTTAGTGAACATTTGTACAGTTTTATGACTATATGTACAAGTTTTTTTACGTTTGTACACTATACATGTAAAAATAAAATTTTTAAAGTTGTCAAAATATTCCATGACTGGTTTTGTTTTGAAGAGCTTGAATTTAGGTGAACAATGATGTATTTTTTTTTCATTTTGGACTTATATATTAAAAGTTACAACAATTTAAAGTTTTTATAATAAAAAGAATAAAAAAAAGAAAAAAAAAAAAAAAAAACGAAATAAAACGCACGCTCCCTTCCTTCCCATATCTCTCCCACCGCATGCTCCTTATATTTGTAAGGTATGTAGCTATGATAGCTACAGTCACTTGTAGGTAAGACCTGCTGATCTATTTTAGTTCGGCTCTTAATTATTCCGCTTATGATTAATGAGAACCTGCGTAAATATGGTTGAAATCTTTACCTCCATTCTTCTACTTTTCCCAATTTGGACTTGCTACTTGTGTTGTTGCTACTTCTACTGTTGATATTCATTCCTGCTATCCTCTACATGTAACATTTTACGTATTTCAACTTTTGACCGGTGTAATGACTCACGTTTTGATGGATTGGGCCAGTTTGTAAATGCCCAACCTAAGTACAACCTCATTCGATCTCAATTTAGTGCTGGCCAAACCTGGTTATTGTATGTAAACCTAGAAGCCCATAGGTTACCTACATGTTTAGAATCGATTCATCGGTTCGGGACCACAATCTTCTGTGGGCTCTTTAGAAAAGCCCTACACCCACACGGATGTTGCCCACATAAGGTCGTAGTACCCGAGGGTCGTAGTACCTGTTTGTGGGGACATCTCTCATAGTAAAAAAAAAACTTCCCAAACAATCTTTAATCACAAGAATAAAATTCACAATCAATAATCCAATTCAAAAATAAAGTCCAAAAATAAAGGGGGAAGAGAATTTCACATCAAATTTGTCTCTAAAATAAAACCATTTCGTCTCAAAATCGTCTCTCAAAAACTCCATTTTGTCTTACATTCAATAACTCTTTACGGAGTCTTTCAAAAACCCAAAATCTTCATGAATAACCCATTACACCATTGGCCCAACATCTCTTAAAGTCCAATAACTCCACATCAAGTCATCCCAATTCGGCACAAATTTAAAAGTCTTGGCTCAAATTCAAAAGCCTATTTCAGCCCAATCTAATAGGCCCATTCCTTCCAACACCAACAAGGCCCAAACTCGAAGCCCATTTCAAGGCCCAAACCCGAGGCCCATCCCAAGGCCCATAATTGGCCCAATTTCAAAAACCCAAATTTGGCTCAATTTCTAAGGTCTAAACTTGGCTCAATTTCAACCCTGACTTAATTCTGTTTCAGCCTATAATTCAATTCATAAATCAGCCCCAATATAAAATAAATTCCACTTCAAAATCAGTCCAAAAATCAAGTCAATCTCAATTCAATTTCAACCCAAATTCAATCTCAATTCAATTCCAATTCAAAACTTTATTCAATTCCAATTCAATTCAAAAATTCATTCAATTCCAACTCACTTCGAAAATCCATTCACTTCGAAAACCCATTTCAAATTTTGATTCAATTCAAAAATTCGTTTCAATCCTAAATAATTTTAAACTCCATAAATCTCAAATTCCAACTTCAAGCTCTTTGAAAGCTTCAAAACTCCTCAAAATCCAATTACCCCCGCACATTCAAATGTCTCATAGACTTGTGCGTCTCACAGACCCGAGCGTCTCACAGACCGAGCGTCGCACAGACTTCGACATCTAAAGGTTTTAAACGTCTTACAAACCCGAGCGTCTCACAGACTATAACAACCCACACATCAAACATCTCTGGAGGATTTGAGCATCCCCTAAAAACTCTCAAATGTCAGACAACATTCAAATATCTCCAGACTCCACAAACTTCCACATTCACAAACTTGGACTTTCCCAAGTCATGAATTCTCTTAAATCTCTTAAGCGCCACAAACATCATAAACCTTCAAAATCCCAAAAACCCTGAACTACGTAAGGTCTGATCTCAACAGGGAGTTGAGTATGTAGGCAGCCCATCTAGGGTGCGACCCATTTCCAATAAAAAAACCCTTTTCCCACTAAACACTCAAAACTCTTCTGACTCACATACCTCCAAACTTCAGATCTTCTTCATCCATTTAACCTTTGCACCTTTTTCTTGATCTTCTATTCTACATTCAATCAACTCTCATCCTGTCAACCCTTTCATTTGGCGCTAGCTTGGCAGAAAAGCTCACCTCATCAACTCTCTTTCTCTCTCCTCGTCCTAATCCTATCCTTGGCTTTTAAATGAATCTCTCTAAAAAGGTTTTGAAAGAAGGTAATCCCGACAATTGGAGACCGAGGTTTCCTCGGGCACCAATCCAAAGTCGTGGTCGTTGCCACTTCTAAGGGGTGTAACCCAGTGCGAACCCACAATAGAATCTCTAATCTGACCGGATAAGTCCTATCCATAGGCAACAAATTCAGAGTCAACCAACGGTCCTTAGAACCCTCATTCCCTTCCTTCCTAGTATCTTAGGTCAAACTAGGTGGCGACTCTAGTCAATTTCCGCCCTTAGGCCATAAGTCCGAGTGGAGCCCATTGAGAGCGGGTGTAGTGCACACTTGCACTCCCCCTTATGCTTTCTGGGAAAGACAGACGATTTGTAGGTATTTGAGGGATGCCAGAATAACGGGTTTTTACCCCTCCACCGAATGACATTTTAGGATCTAGACTTCTCAGTCATACCATATTTAGATAGACCCCCTCATACCGAAAAATCACCCTCCACACGTGCCTAAGAACTCACGAAATGTAAACTGATATACCAAGGAACACGCGGTAGCATTTTATACAATGTTAATGGCAGGAAAGAATCTCAGAAGACAGCACACTTAAACCCGGAAGACCAACCTTGAGCCGAGAGACAGCTTGCAATATTAGACAGTTTATTCTTACGGAGCCAGGTAGAATCTACTCTCTTTCCCACGACAATATGTGCATTTTGAATGTCAGATTTGAAAGAAGGGTAACAAGGAAATGAGTACCCAGACCAGGCGGAGTTTGTCGATGAAGAGTCTGATGAGGCATCCGAAACCGTATCAGAGGAACAGAGTGCCGAAGAAGCACGTCGGGGACGTTTCGATGTAGACGCACACTGAGCTTGAGCGGCGTGACGCTTGCGTTGGCGTAAGACTGACAAGGGCACATCATCATCTGAAATAGTGTCAAGGTGCGACGGGGTGGATGGGGGCGGAGGAGGCTGTGAGCGACGCGGCCGAAGAGACTGGCGACGTCTAAGAGTAGCATCACTAGAGGGACGGTCTCGTTTTCTAGGGTTCTGGCGAGAAGTAGATGGGTTTTGTGGAGATGTGGGTGGAGACGCCGGAAGAGGATCAGAAGTAGGCGAGTCCGTAAATGGAACGTCGAAAGACAGGAAATCATCAGCACATTTCTTGCAGGGAGAATCAGGTGAAGAGGGGGGCATGGGTAAAGGTAGTGGAGGGAGGATGACAGCCAGGGGTATGAGATGCTCAGGTTGCATGGGTAGAAGACTGGAGTCAACCGTAATACAAGACGGATGTAACACCCCTACCATTAATGTTGTGCTTACCGTCCAATCTCCTTACACATCAGATACACGCAGCGGATACATACTTACATAATGAGGGTGATACAATGCCATTAGTCACCCACGTGACTAACAAGGCTACTGCTATTACATACAACATCGGTCTGATGGACCGGAATCCCGAGTACTACACATCTATATTTCATACTCCATTCATCAATCAAATACAACAATGCTCCATTCAATACTTACTCCTCCATAATCCATACAATACAATATACTTAACCGAGTCTACTAGGATCCTTGTACAATTATAATGTCTCTTCCAAGTTCATACATACTCACTATGAGTCTACATCTCCCCATTCCTCACAACTACTTACTTTCTAAGTACAAGGGTGTGCCGCCGGTCTCTTACCTTGACCACATCCGCTTCGGGTACCTGCACACTAAAAACGTTCCCCCTAGGGGGTCAGCTTTCGCTGCGCATGATAACCGCATACCCCGCGTACTAGTGAGGGTACGCCGACCACTTGGTCGAATACATGCAGTTCATTTTCATACAAACATACATGCATACATGCTCTTACACACAATACAATCATACTTACGCAAGGCATACATACATACACTTCGTTACATACAAGGAATACAATATAACCATCCAATACATACTTACCTTCTTCCGAATGCACATGCTCATTACATACACAGTATACAGTACTAGTTAGCTTCATTGGTCCACCCGGGTTAATCGGGTGGAGATTACTCTTTTACTCATTACTTCATACATACGCATACATACTCATACTCATACTCATACATACTTACTTACTCTTACTCTTACTCATGTTAAGTCATCGGGACCTCCGGCCCTGGGGACTACTCCGTCCCACCTCCGGGATTTACTTGACTCACCAATCCGGGATGCTACCCACTTAAGGGATTTGGGCCGCGGACCAGTTTAAGAGTCAGGAATTGCAGCCAACCTCTTGTGACTCCGCATCCTCACGCGTGGCCGAAGCTATATCGGACTTCTACTCATTCCAGTTTACTCACTTAAGTTAGGAGTTAGGTAGTTAGGAATTAGCAAAAGTCATTCATACAAGCCACATACACAAATACATTGCTCAATACCCATTCATACGAAATGCAGTACAATACTTAAGTACAATACAAGATTCGAATACCATTCATCATCATTCATATATTTCATGAATTATACAAACTAGTGCTCAAGACAATAAATATCAAGAACAACATAAATCAAGCACAGGTAAGTGCAATATAGTCCGATTCATGCATTTATCTTATTTAGGTGATCAAATAAGCACACAAATCGGGGTAACCAGATTAGGATACAGGGCATGAAGAAATCATACCTTTCACCGTTGGTTTACTTTATCGGGTGTTCCCTTGCTCCATAGTTCCTTATTTGTTCCTCGAGTCTTAGTCTCGAACCAATGACTACATGCCAAATGGTTCAATCAATTCTAAGCATTACAATACGTTCATAGCTACTACTCCCGTTATCCCATTGCTTTGGTTTAACTCAACATTCTTATACTTCCCACTTCTTAACTAATCCTCTTACTTGTTTCCCTTTTACATACTTATTTCTTTACCATTAGTGTTGCATTAATGGTGTATTACTAAGTCCCATATATATGTACATATCTATATATATACATACATATGATTACTATGTTACTATTATTATTATTATTATTTTATTTTATTTTATTTTTATATAAGTTGGGGCTGTCCGACCCACCGTCCGACCCAACCCATGGGTTGGACCGTTCCAGTAAGTTTCGGTTCTGTTGTCCAGACTCCGTCCGACCCACTGTCCGACCCAGACTCTAGGTCGGACGAAGTCCGTAATTCGTCCTCGTTTTTTTTTTGCCTGTCCGACCCACTCCGACTCACGGCCCTGGGTCGGACCGTTCCAGAAAGATTTATTGCGTTGCCTAAGCCCCGTCCGACCCAGACTCTGGGTCGGACGGTAGCAGAACCTTGCTACAGCCCTTATTTTCTTTTCCCAATTTCACCCATTGCTTCCCCAATCTTCCTACATACATCCTAACATGTTTTAGTACTATTTAAACATTCTAAATCACCTTAATTCATCCACCAAATCCATTGCTAAATCCATCAAACAACTTACACAATTCCCTCACTTCTCTTCCAACACTTGTAACAGTTTTTGTTACACTTATGCTACAGATTTTAAAGCTCAATGCTCATATCCAATACTCCTACTACCAATACCATTACTAGCATCCCAAATACATTTCCAAGCCATTACATTACCTATACCCAAGTCCAACTCTCCTCTTACCAAATCTTGCACACTATTTCTTCTTAGTTCTACGATGCAATCTAATACCTCCTTGCTACAGATTTTGGTTCCCACCTCCTCCATACATAATTTCCTCTCCTAATGCCATTTCCAATGCCTACAATGCATTGCCTCTCCTCTTCAAGTCCAACACTCACTCCCAAGGTCAAGTACATAAATCCTCCTAGTTTCTCCAATGCCATTCAACAATTCTTGCTACAATTTTATATCCTTTCATTCTCTTACCACAACTACTACTCCATAGTCATTAACATCTCTACTAACTCCAATACACACCTTGGTTTTCCCATTCACCAAGTCATCCATACATGTACATATTCCTACCAAAATTTTGCCATAGTTCCTCTACATTTCTTACTTCTCCACATATGTGTTTTCTCATCAAACTCATTCCTAATCTAGCCAAACCACACGGGTTCTACCAGCACACATACAAAATCTTAGTACACCATTACTTCCTCAATCCACATTACTAATGCACATACACAATACACTTGGCTCTAAGGCCCACAATTCACATACTAGTTCACAAATACTCAAACTTCCACAATTACATTACTAATACATTATTTGGGTTCTTTAGATTGGTTTACCCATTCCCATTACTCTAATGCACTAAAATTTAACATTAGTAAAGAGCTCTTACCTTGAGCTTTTAATTCCTTCTTTCTTTCTCATTTCTCCTCCTTCTTCCTTTCTTGCCCAAATCGGCCATGTGGGGAATGGAGTTGCCAAACTCCATTCCCATCACCCAATGAACACAAAACACTACAATTAATATACTAACCCTTAAATAAATGCCAATTCATTGAAGTGTTTGAAATGAAATTTCTAGGGTTTACCTTTGGAGAGTTTTAGAAGGGGTTTTAGCCCTTGGTTCAAGAAGGTGAATCCACCACCATTGCTAGGTTGATATTTTGCTCAAAGGAGAGAGAGAAAACAAGGCATTACAAAGAGGCAAAAATCGATTATGGATTAAGGTGGAGAAAACATGAGTTTTTCATATAGATTTTTACCTTAATGGAGAGAGGAGACTCCAAGCTTTACATTGGTGCCATTTTCTCTTTGAATGGGGAAAACCCATGGAGATGAAACTCATCCTTTTCGAATTTTGAAAAGAGGGAATGATAGAGGAGGATGAGGGGATTACAAATATGTGATTATTTTTGAGTTTGGAGCTTACATGAGGATGGAGCATGAGGTTGAAGGAGGGAAGCCATTAGAGCTTCTTGTGGAGCTCCAAAATCGCAGCAGCCAGAAGAGAGAGAGAAGAGAGAGAAATCGGTGGAGGGGAAGAGGGTAGGAGAGAGATGAGAGGAAATGAGGGAATAAGAGGTGAGAGAGTGTGGGGGTTGCTTTTTACTTTATCACTTTGCTTTTTGGTTCTCTTTATTTGTTAACTAGTTACATGTGTGTGTGAGGGAGTTATTTGACTATTAAAAATCGGTCCCCCTACAGTTATACTAGTTGGAGCGTTTTTCGTCTTTTACAGAAAACGCTCATTATTTTACCCGGTTTAGGTACTGTTCACTAACCGGGCCCGTTTTCTGGAATTTTCTCGTTTCTTTTTTTTATTGGTTATTAAGCTTTCATAAATGATTAATAATATTTATTTAATGACTTATAATTTTTACGGGTTCGTTTGACCACTTAAAGTCACGTTTTCGGGTTTTCTCGAAAAACGTACTCTAAAGCTCTATTAGTGTTCTAATTCATTATTTGGATTCGTTTTCTTCGGGAGTTGTTCCCATATATTATTTAGGTCTTATTAAACCCTTAGGATCCGTATCATACGCTAACCGAGGTCTCATACCTCCTATGGTTATTTAACGCTTATTTAGCGTTTTCCGCTTTTTAAGAGTTTATTTATTCTTTTGGATTTATTTTTCCTTACTAGTATTAATTAGGTACCATTAGGCCCTTAAATACGTATTAGATTAATTTTAAATCCCTATATTTAAGTTCGGGGTATTTCAACGGATGAGGTGAAACAAGAAAACGGGGAAAGGTAAAAGCAAGAAGCTGGCGGTAAGCAAAGGCAGGATCATAAGGTACGATTTCCATGGCGGAGATACGAATTTGGGCAAGAAGAAGGAGAACGAACAAGAAAGGGCTGGCAAATTTGAAAAACTGGAGAGATGGCGAAGGATAAATGGGTTTTAGACTGACATAAAAGAAAAGCTGACAAAACGTGTAAAAATGAACGATGAGAGTGGACGACGGTTGGAGAGATCGTGAGGAAATTATATTTGTGGGTTTTTCGTTGTTTTGTTTTTTATATGGGGTTTTGAATACGGTAACAAGAAGAAAATAAATGGAAGAAGAGCTAAAAAGAAAGTAATAGTGCAAACTAACAACATGAAAGATGTTCCTACTATAACATTGATATAGATCATCTACAACGTGTTCCACAATAACCAACGGAATCCTAACTTGGATGTGAGACATTTAAAAAAAAAATACGCTCCACTCATATCTAGTACCATGTTTGTGCAAACACAAAAGAGAAAAACACAGAAAATAAAAGGAATGGACCTTAATCAATATTAACCATACCCAGTGCTAGACTCAGACGGTGGAAGATTTCTCGAGGAAGAGGTTTTGTAAAAATATCCGCCAATTGTTGCTCCGTAGAACAGTGTAGCAGCTCTACTGTCCCTTTTTCGACCCGATCTCGAAGAAAATGATGACGAATCTCGATATGTTTAGTGCGGGAGTGCTGCACCGGATTCTTGGACGGAGCAATGGTAGATTGATTATCACAATAGATTGGTACTGGTGATTGTGGCACGTCGTAGTCTGCGAGTTGAAATTGTAGCCAGAGGACTTGAGCGCAGCATGCAGCAACAGCAATACACTCAGCTTCAGTAGTGGACAGAGCCACAGAGGACTGCTTTTTAGTGAACCACGATACCAGACTAGTACCCAGAAGCTGAGCGCACCCAGATGTGCTTTTGCGATCAGTAAGAGATCCTCCAAAATCAGCGTTAGTGTAAGCCTGGAGAGTAAAAGAAGACCCTACATGATAAACCAAACCCAGGTTAGGAGTACCTTTCAAATAACGAAATATTCGTTTCACTGCTTGGAGATGAGGACCCCTAAGGTCAGCCTGGAACCGAGCACAGTAACAGACGCTATAGAGAATATCAGGTCTGCTTGCAGTAAGATACATCAGTGAGCCAATCATGGCTCTATACTCAGTAGGATCAGTGGGTTCAGCATGAGTTTCAGAACTGAGTTTGATAACGCTAGACATCGGAGTGGCCAAAGATTTAGCAGATTCAAACCCAAACTTAGACATTAATTCTATAGCATATTTCCCTTGCCAGACAAATATGTGAGCCTGAGTCTGGCGGATCTGTAAACCTAAGAAGAAGGTGAGTTCTCCCATGCTACTCATTGAAAATTCATTTGTCATCACAGTTTCAAATGATTTGGATAACTTGGGACAGGAAGAACCAAACACAATGTCATCGACATAGATTTGAACCAACAAAATATCTGAATCATGAAATTTAAGGAAAAGCGTACTATCCACTTTACCCCAAGTAAAACCTTGCTGAAGTAGGTAGGAAGTAAGACGTGCATACCAGACCCTTGGGGCTTGCTTTAATCCATAAACAAATTTCTTGAGTAGGTAAACATCATCGGGTCTGGACTGATCAGCAAAACCTGGGGGCTGAGCAATAATACCTCCTTGTCAATATAGCCATTTAGGAATGCACATATAACGTCCATTTGATACAGAGGAAAGGCCTTGTGAACAGCAAAGGCAATCAACATACGGATAGCTTCCAAACGAGCAACAAGAGCGTAAGTTTCATCATAATCTATACCTTCCCGTTGATTGTATCCCTGGACAACTAAACGGGCCTTATTTCGGGCAACATGACCATCAGCATCAAGTTTATTGCGGTAAACCCACCGTGTTCCAATAACCTCCTTGTGACTTGGTCGAGGAACTAAAGTCCAAACATCATTTCTTTGGAATTCATTGAGTTCCTCCTGCATGGCCTGAATCCAATCAGAGTTAGTAAGAGCTTCTTTTATGTTATGGGGTTCAATGCTAGACAAAAATCCCTCATGAGCACAATAATTCCTAAGTGAGTTACGAGTTACTCGTCTTGAGTTCAGGTCTGAGTGAAGATTATCCAATGTAACACCAGGAGCCCGACGAGAAGGAATAACTGGGGGGATAGTTGCTGCATCAGATGGAGAACTGGGAATATCATCTGAATCAGTTACAGAATCAGTATTTCCAGAGGATTCGACTTGCATAGGGGAACCATTAGGAGTATTGGATGATGGTTGTGAGGATGTCGACGGAGCAGAATTTGAACTTGTTTGTGAGTTAATAGGAGAGATATGGGTGGACGGAGGGGTTGTATCATCATCTGAATCATCATAATCATCGATGCTCAACTCTGAGCCAATATTTTGTGGGTTACGAGATCCAAAATTTATCTCATCAAACCGTACATATGCTGATTCTTCCATGACAAGTGTACGTTTGTTTAACACTCTATAGGCCTTGCTAGTAGTGGAATAACCCAGAAATACTCCTTCATCTCCTCGTGTGTCAAATTTACCAGTATTCTGTTTACCGTTGGGTAGAATAAAACACCGACATCCAAATACCTTAAAATGTCTGATAGATGGTGGTCTTCCTTTCACCAGTTGATATGGATTCTGATTGAGTATGGGTTTGATGAGCGCATGGTTTAGAATGTAGCATGTCGTGTTGATGGCTTCTCCCCAGAAGGGTGCTAATCCACTAGCGTTAAGCATAGTACGAGCCATCTCGACTAAAGTGCGATTATTTCTTTCAACAACTCCATTCTGCTGCGGTGTTCACGCTGCGAAAAAGGTGTGAGTGATTCCTTGATCAGTGCAGAACTATTGAAATAGCTGATTAACAAATTCTATATCATTATCAGACCTTATGGTACGCAGAGGCACACCCAATTGACGCTGTATTTGAACACAAAAGCCTTTGAACATATCAAATGTATAAGATTTAGTGTGAAGCAAGTAAATCCAAGTAAAACGAGAGTAGTCATCCACTATGACAAAGATGTACTTCTTCCCTGCTCGAGTCATAGTACGCATAGGACCTACCAAATCCATGTGAGCAAGTTCCAACACAGTTGAAGTAGAAACAACTGCTTTTAGGATATGAGCCGATCGAGTCTGTTTATTCAACATACATGCACTACAGGGATTGTATTCATGAAGTACTGCAGATGGAAGCCCTTCAACCAAGTGTTGTGTGTGAAGTTTATTGATCAACCGAGTGTGAGCATGGCCAAGTCGCTGATGCCACAAATTTGTACTATCTGTAGAGACAGTTAGGTAGGTGGCGTCCAGGTTTTGATCATCAACATCTACTAGATATAGGTTACCCCTTTAATATCCTTGGATAAGCGGTGCGCCAGTAGTCATATCCGTAACAATAAAGCCATAGGAGTCAAAAGTGATAGAGGAAGGTCCCTTGTCACATACTTGTGACACACTCAGCAGATTGTGCTCCAATCCATCCACCAGGCAAACATCTTCAACGCTTGCTTGATGACCTACTGTGCCAATAGCTATGATCTGTCCCTTTCCATTATTCCCGAATGTCACAAAACCTCCATGTAATCCTTCTAGCTCTCAGAACAAGGTATGATCTCCGGTCATATGTCGAGAACAACCGCTATCCATGAGCCATATATTAGCTCCGTCAGCATAGTCCTGACACATAGATAGAAAATAGAATCAATAACGTTTGGGGACCCATTGTTGTTTGGGTCGACGTGAATACATACTAGCATATTTAACAGTATGAGAAGTAGAAATCCTAGCATTTTTCCGCTGTAGCTTAAAACATGAATTTATGTGATGTCCAAGATTATGACAGTAGCTACATTCTAACATTGTAGGATATAACACGGAAGTTCTCCTTACTGTGGCTTTAACTTGTGTGTATTGCTTCCTTGGTTTTAGATTTGTTTCTACTCCACAGAACCCTAATCCACTACGATTTTGATTTGGTTTTCTAACAATCTCATTCAGCTTAATTTTTCCTGTATGCCATGATGGATTTTCCAGATTAATAATGTTCAGTCTTCTATCCAGAGTATCACATTGTTTCTAGAGATCAGCATTGTCTTGACGAATCCACTCATTGTCTGCTTTAAGTAATTGAATTTCCTTTTCTGCCCATTATGGAGTAGAACTCAACTTGCTCTTAACTGACGATGTGAATGTGGACTGTAATACCTTGGAAGAATTTTCTACAAGCTTCCCTGCCAGTTCCTGGTTTTTCTCCTTTAACTCAACTATCTCCGATTCTAGTCGTCTTATTTGACTATCTCTATTAATTGCATTATCAAGTTTTCCTTTTAGACAATCAATTTCTAATAGAGATGCTCTTAATGCATCAAAAATCTGATCTTTTGAAGACTCCCTACAAAAATTATCTAAGTTTCAAAGACTTTCCTGCTCTCCCACAAGAGAGTGATGCTCCTTATCTTTCGCAACAAGACACATGGACTCGTCATATTCCGATTCATCAGTGTGAGACCGATGAATTGCCGTCATACAATAATGCGCCTCCACCTTTTCAGCTAGTTCAGATTCCTCTTCTTCTTCACCCCATACTGCCGCAGCCATACGAGTATCACGATTTCTATACTGAGGTGGCTTGGATGACAAAGGGCAGTACTTTATCATATGTCCCAACTTGTGACACCGAAAACATTCAACTTTACTGATATCAGGTTCACGACGGTTACTGTTTGTCCCCTGATATCCGCCTCTTTTTCTACTCATGATTCTCTTCAAGCCTTGGGCAAGAAGATTCATCTCTGTATCAAAGTCATCATCTAGCTCCCAGTCATGACTTTCCGCCACTTTCTTCGCTTTCAAGGCAAGATCTTTTCTTTCAACCGAAACACCGTGCAATGTTTGCTCTTTCATCTTACTCTCATGAACAATTAGATCCGAACACAGCTCCTCAAAAGATACTGATGACACCTTGTCCATCTTCTCCAGCATAGAAGTATAGTTTAACCAATCCTTAGTGAGTGACTCTAAGAATCTTTCGTTAGTCTGTTCACTTGTGAGCGAAGCACCAATGGTCTTGATTTCTATCAGGATCTGATTAAATCTTTCAATCACCGCAACCAGTGTCTCTCCTTCTGTCATCTTAAAATTGTTGAATTATCTTTTAAACTGTTTTTCTTTCGCCTTTCGAATGGACTCAGTACCTTGATATGCAACCTTGAGAAAATCCCATACTCCTTTTGCCGTTTGGATACCTAGAACTCTTCCCTGATCTTCATCATAAAGAGAATATACAAGAATCCGTAAAGCCTGTTTATTTTTGCTGAGCAATTTTTCATCATCCTCGGTCCATTGTTCTTCGGGCTTATCCTGAGTATGCCCTTCTACAACAATAGTGGGTTTGAAGTCGCCTTTGGTAACCACCTTCCAGACCTTGTAGTCAACAGACATCAGTTATGCCTCAATCTGCTCGCACCATTTGGAATAGTTTAGCTTGGTTAGCTTCGGAGCTTTGACGTTGTACGAACTCATCTTCACGATCTACCTTGAAGCGTTAGCCTCGTGCGAAGGTAAACCTGCTCTGATACCACTTGTAAGTTCGTAGCGTAGTTACCCAAAACGCTCAGTTCTGATCTGAGACTTCGCGTTAATTAACAGGATAAAGATAACCGAGATGTAGAAGAAAACTCAGCTACTAATCTTTATTAATAGCATGAAAAATTCCTCACCTGATCTGTTCAACACCTTGAACAATCACACTCCAATCTATCACTCTTTGAATGATAGTACCTTACCTAGAACAATGAATAAAGAATTCCTCTCAACTCTCCAAAAGGGTGACTCACCGTAAGAAGGATATCTCTGTTAATTCCTCTTAAAAACGCTACCCGTATACTAAACCTATACAGTGTATATATACAAGGGATATTTACATAACCATAACCTAACTTAGTAGAGATATATTAGGAGCAAATCTTAACAACCTAACATCACGTATAGCCTCACAGGCGCGTTGCTCCGATTTTGTTGCGGCCATGGAAATTACCGAAAAAGACATATACAGAGTGCAAAACTGGCTCAATATATTTGTCACACATCAAAAACCATAAGTATGTATAATGCACATACATTTACAGGTTCGATATGTAACCGTCATTTAAAAGTGTTTTTATAAAACCCCTCAGCTTTCTTTTCTTCTTCCTCCTCCCGTCACCCCGCTCCGCGCGCTCTCTCCTGCGATTTCAAAAACCCACCGCCACTCCGCCTCTCGCCTGCCTCACACCCGCCCTCTCGCCGCGTCGCTCTTCCACCGTCCTCGCCAACTATTGCCCATCGATTCTTCCCCGTCGCCCACACCAGCCCCCTGTCATGGATTTTTCACACCGTCGCCCCGCCTCGTCGCGCGCCGTCGCGGTTCTGGCAACCGTTGCCCGCCACCATCGCCTATCTTCCTTCACCGCCTACAAATCCGGCTAGGTAGTAAAACCTAGCTCCCATTTTCACATCAGCCCATTTTGTACATTTGGCATGCTCGTTGGAATTGGAAGATTATTTTATTATATATTAATTAAGTTAATTAAATTTATAGTAATAGTGATTATTAGATTAGCGAGCATATTAGTGGGGTGTTGTATAGGATCAGTGAAGTTCTTGTAGGAGCGGGAAAAATATATACAAAATTTTGTGTAAACCTGCAATGCTAAATTTATAAAGAGTCGTTAACGATCAGAAATTTGAATAAGAATCAAATATATCATTAATCAGTTGAAATATAGAGAGTTAAAATTGATAAAAAAAATTAACGTAAAAAATATGAGAGGCTTTTTTTATTATAAAAAAAGTCATCAATGGTTTAGAATATAATAAGAAGTATAAATAATGAAAATGGTAGTCTAGATAAATCTAATATATATACAATAGAGAAGAGAAGAATAAAAACTACATTATTTGAGTTGTGAACTCACAACCTCCATTCTATTAACCTTAAATGTTATGCTATAATTTATAAACATTCATTTACACTGTAAATAAAATTATTTACTTATTTGATTTCATTTATTTGTGTTTGCTATGTTGTATGGTTATTTATACATATTATTAAGAGACTGCCTGGCTGATATCTAAATAGTACTATAATGAACTATACCATAAATTTTCGAAAGTAAACTAGTCTTTTAATTTAACTCAGCGAACTTTCCACTTGATTGGAAAACATTTTTCCTCTTTCGTGAAGAATTTCTTTCATATTTATTCTGCAAGAAAACAACAATGTAAAAAAGAAAATTATTTTGGTTGACGATCATTACTCACTGATCGAATGTAACTTCCAACTTACAACTTTATTAATTGCTTAACATATTGTATATTATTTTTAAACTTAAAAGTTGTTACATCATTTATTTTTTTACAAAGCAACTTTCAATTTTTTAGAAACTTTTCAAATTTATTTTAAGGAAACAAAATAGTACCTAAATAGGGTTTGTATAATAGTAACATATGTCAACGTACATTGTAGATACATACATACATTTTACTAAGGTGTGAGCCCATAATATTATCAATATATATCCCGATAGATATGATAGTTGAATTATATATAGGCGTAGCTAAATGTTTGTCTTGCTTTCACTAAACTAAAACTTATTTTAGATCCGATTGATTATTTGGACCTAAACCAAAACGTCCTGATTGATATTGTATTTAATATATCTACATTTTTCTTTAGTTGTTACCTCCTTATTGCCCTAGCTAATTTTTTGAACCGGCGACTTGCAGGTTGCTTTAAGCTCGACCAGAATCAGATTGAAGACGCGAGGGGAGCAAACAGAACTGGTATAATACTCGAATTTATTTATTTAAAGTAGCACCTTGCTTACCATTGCAAAATAACGAAATATTTAATATCAAATATATAAATTGATTTGTAATTCTAATTATGATTCTGGGAGTTCTATATTTTAGTGGCATGATTATTAATTTGAGTGATTATATATTATGCATTGTCTTGAAACGGGTTTAGGTTTAGGTTATTCGTATATATTGATATAATATAATATACTGTCAACTTGGTTGGTGATGATGATGCTTAAACGTATGTGCGTTTTGCTGATACTCACTGGAACCTTGTTCTGATGCTGCTATTATGTCTAGCTATGCGTATAAATTGTGGAGTGCTTTAAAAATACGCAAAGGTCATGCCAAATTTTCCTAGAATTTGACATTATTCTAATTTTATTTGATAGGTGTTACTACGGTTAGACTGTCTAGCTATCTCCTTTCCATCTCGTGTTGTTGGCATTAACCATCACTCACCAGGTTGGTATTTAAAATGTTTCAATTATTCTTGTTTTTCTATTAAACTATGAAAAATCAAATCAAACATAGAATTACCTGTCTGAGATATACCTGATAGAGGTATGTCTTAGATAGCCCCTGTTGGGACTGTGTAATGTCCTTTGATCTCACCATCTAGGTTGTGAATGAGCTTATAATATACAGATCATTGATAATTTTGGTTGCATCCCCATTGTCCATTGAACAGGTCCTGAATAATCCTCCCTTTGCCGAATTATTGTTGATGTAAACCCTATTTTTCTTCTAGTGTACATATATATCTACACTAAGAGAACTGTAGGTAATGTTCCCAAAATTATCGGCCGTATATTATTTACTTGTTCATAGGTGAGATCGAATGTGATTAGATAGGTTTAGGTTCTAAATTTGTTAATAAAAAAAGAGGAGATCAGTGGAACGACTTCACGACATCTGGTGTGTGTTGAAAAAGGAGATGGAGCGCTCAGTGATGTACAACGACATATTGGACATCTAGTCCCTACAAGGGGTCAATAAATTTTGCAAGGTCTTAGTTGACAATATTAAACCAAACGATAAGAGATATATTTGATGTCCGTCTACTGATTGCAAGAACGACTTTACATACCAAGGTGTGGACACGATTAAGGATCATCAGATTCGTAGAGGGTTTACAGAAGATTATGAAGACATAACACTATTGCATGGTCAACATCATGTGGCAGATCGTGCAGAAGCGGTACAAAGTCACGGATGAGTTTCGTGATAGGATAATGTCACTTATAGCGACATCCCTGAGGCAGTTCAAGCACCAGTTGGTGTCTGGTTGGATTAGCAAACCGGGCTCCAAAAGTGTGCCGCCGTGGGTGTTGTACGACAGTATGATCATGGAGGAGGAGTGGAAAATATTCTTCGACCGTCACCAGACACCAGAGTTTAAGGTATTTATACAATTCATTATTCTTCATTATTAAAGGAACAAACAAATATTTTATTTTTATGAATAACTTACAATATACAAATTTTATAACAGAGACGTCAAGAACAAGTGAGACGTAACCGGAAGAAAAATATCCATACACACTATATGGGACGATCTGGCTATACGGGGCGCTTAGAGTAGTAGAAGAGCAAGGGATTGCTGACGCGCGTTAATGAAGACGACACCCAATCAGTTATTGAGAATGTTGAAGATGCAAGTAGGATGCAGACTTATCTGTTGGGTCGGATGAAAAAAATGATGAGGGAGTGTATGTATTTCTCGCAAAGTGAGACTGCCGAGTTGGCTTCAAAAATTGTAAGTATTGATTTTTTAAAAGTTGTTGTTTACTAATTAGTGATTTCATTTCTAATATTTTGTAATTTAAACTAGTCTGGATCTACTAAGCGATGAGATAGTTCCGACACCTTCGACTCAAGATGATCCACTGAACAAGGCCATTGGGCGAAAGGATCATCCCGGGCGAGTGTGGGGGTTAGGAGGGGAAGTTCGCCAAAGAGATGTGTTTCCTTTGTCTCGAGCAAGACCACAGGCTAAAATCATACTGGAAATGGTGGAGGCACGGTTAAGAGAGGTAGTACAGCAAGAGGTGGATTGACAATTAGCTGAGGAGCGACGAGTCTATGAAGAGCACTTGCGAAGAGTTAAGGCTATACTATTGGGCCAGGGGCATGCTCATACACCGACACCTGGTCCTACATCGACACTAGATACACCGATGCCGGATCCTACATCGACCCCTAGTACTGCTGCACTGGTCCCTGCTCCTACACAGACCCCTAGTACTCCTGCACCCTCTTCGTCTACAAGTGACACATTCCCTTATGGAAACCTCCAGGTTTGATTTTTTTCCACCTTAGTTATTTTAATATTACATTTTAAACAATATAATTTTATTAGCTAGCTTACTGCTACTGTTGTAAGTTGATGTAGGCGTCTAAATCATGTCATCTATTTCAAGTGTTGGATGGTGGGACTGTGCATGTTGTATTCGGCAGGGTTATGCAGACCGGGCCGGACACTCTAGTACATTTCAAGCGCATCCCACATCTTTACGCTCATGTGTTGGTAGACGACATTGTACATGGCCATGAGGAATCTCTGCTTCCATTGGTATGGAATGAGTGGAGCAAATTAATTGAAGCAAAATCTTCAGTTGTTCCATGGACTTATTCTCTCATTGATGCCAGTGACAAGGTAAACTATTTATATGCTTCAATGTTTATTTTTAACTCGATTGTTAACTTTTGTGTTATTTTTAAAAAATTATATACTATTAGATCGATAAAGGGGAAAAGCCGGTTAAAAAGAGGAGAGTGGATACAGGGAAAGAAGTGGTGAAATCACTTTATGAGAGTCAGAGTATGAGTAAGGAAGTGGTGAATCCTTTCGATATGACTCCCAAAAGACCCCCCATTCTGGCACTAAAGTTTATCAAGAAGTTGACAGCATGACAAAAGATGTAGTACGACTTTCTCATGATGAAGGATCAGAGTGTTACCAGCTTCAACATGAGAGTATCGACACATATTTTCCACACCACCGAGCCCATGGATCTGATGATCACCTTCAGTGATGTTAAGGAATTGTTGACTGGAGACCTGCTCAACATTTCTGTCATTCAGGCGTATTGTGTGTAAGCGTCCTTTAAATTATTAATTATTTTTCATTTATTTTTTTTAGCTATTTAACATATCTATTTGAAAAATGTTCTTCAGATGTTTGACTGCCAGACTACAAGGGAACAACAGAGATTCTGCCATCACATTCTTGTGTCCGCAGATGATGCCAACAAGTCAGGGCGCATTAGATGGTTCACAATGTGCACAGCACATGAGGCGTGGATTTTGTGCTGTCGTACGAAGATGAAACAGATATCTGCTAATCCCATATCATCAAATGTAAGTATACAATAACTGAACTTCTTTGCTTCTTAATCATATTATTTAATATGTGTATTGATTTATAGAAATTAAATATGTTCTAAAACACATTCTCTATTATCTACGGTAGCAATCATTGGTTGTTAATGATGTTGTGTGTCGACACCTCATGCCTGTTGATAATAGACCCGTTAGACGATGACCATAGAGATCACTATAGAGAAATTGTTGAAGGAGTGAGTCTTTAAAAAGTTCATGCATTTTCATTTGCTTTTAGCTTGTCCTTGATTATTGGCATCTAATAAATGACTTCATTTTAATGTTATTGCAGTGGTCATAAGATTGGTTAAGTGACATGGGTAGATCATTCTCCATCATGAACTTCTATTACATACCGGTAAATAATCATATTAAACATGTTTGTATTAATTAAGTAAAGTGACGTTTCTTGCTCTGTCTAAAATGTTGGTAATCTGTAATCCATGGATGTGTGATGACAGTGTCCTAAACAGCCTGATTCATGGAGTTGTGACTATTATGTGATGCGGTACATGTATGAGATTGTTAAGAATATTGACACTCTTGACGATGATGACAAGGTAATAGATACCAATCCAAATTGTAGTTAAAGTTATTGTGTTAATAAATAGTGTGTGTATCAATTAATTTTTTTATGGACAGATCATTTTGTTTTTTCGTAATAGCACAGACCACTCATGCCAAAGCGGACCTGGACTTTGTAAGAGATCATATGTCGCAATATTGGTGTAAAAATTACTTAAGCGGTTCTTATATCTTCTCCTAGTGTAACTAGACTTACATTTTTTGATGCTGAAGCAAAGTACACTTCAAAAGTTTTACAAAGTGCAACTCTTATTTTGAGATGTTTGAATGGGTTTGTGCAATTCAACTAGCAACTCTTGTTTTGCAAGTAGTGCATATATATTATGTAATATGTGTTGGTTGCCAAAGAGCAATACCAGTTGGATGCTCTGTACAGGTATATGTGATTGTATTGGGTTGTGTTTGAAAACACATGGTAGAGGCTAAAAAATAAATAAAAAAATAAACCACGATTAAGGCAAAACTGTGGTTTAAAATATTTGGTGCGAGACTATATACGACGGTTATGACCGTCAGCCGTCGTTTAAGACCCTTTTTTTCCGGCGGATTTAACTAACTATATACGATGGTTGAGTAGGGAACCGTCGTTTATAAATAACTATAAACCACGGTTGGCCTTGATAACCGTCATATATAGTCAGTTAAATCCGCGGGAAAAGAGGGTCTTAAACGACGGTTCCCGAACTGTGGTTTTTTCTCTTATTTAAAACGATGGTTTAACCGTCGTTTATAGCACTTTTTCTATACGCGGTGTAAGTATATACCACGATTAGTAACCGTGATTTTTGAGTAAAATAACCGTGGTATAAAACCTTTTTTCTATTAGTGCAAGTACATTTAAAGATGATTTATTCTTAACTTAATAAAAAAAATGAAACATAACCTAGATGTATAAATGAAGGAAACAGAAAGTTAAGATTCCTTGAATAGAAGTGAGTAATATATATAAAAAATACAAAATTAAAAAGAACAGCATAACTGATCTTGATGTCTTATGTTATGGATTTATAGCAAAAAAAATGTCTTATGTTTATGGATAAGTAACGCGCACATGAGAGTGTAGGAGTAGTTCCTTTCTTGGTTCAGCCGGGAGGGACATATCCCTTCAAAAAAAAAAAAAACTATCGAGTCTCGACTCTACTCTAGTCGATCACATGGATCCACGTTGGTTTAGGGACAGCTGCTGGGTTTGCTGTTGGTCCTGCTGCTGGAAATTGAGAAGTTGTCTGATAATGGTTTTACAGAAGCTGTCAGTTGTTGGTTTTGGTGTTTGGTAGGATACCTGTTGATGGTTTTAAAAAACAGAGATAGTTGTTAGGCCCTGCTGCTGAAAATTGAGAAGTTGTCTGCTGATAATTTTACAGAAACTGTCAGCTGCTGGTTTTGGATGTTTGGTGAAACCTACCGATTTTAAAAATTGAGAAGTTGTCTAGCTGTTTACCAAACGAGCTCTTTGTTTCATCTGTCTGGAATTCTGAATCCAGTGTTCCCCCTCAAACATATTAATAATTCATAGCGCAACGAAACTGTTTTCCCCCCGGTAAACTGTAAAGACAAATCTCCAATCTTTGCTTGCCAATTTAAGGAACATTTTCCAGAACACCAAAAACAGAACCATAAAGATAAAAGGGATTCCGACTAAAATTCCAAGCAGAAGAAACGAGAGGCTTCTTCTTCGCCTATGGTATCCGTGGATCCTCACCCGATCGGAGCTCGAGAATTTCACTCGGATCCGTCTGATATGTCTCTCCCAGGTCTCTACCCTCAGCCGGTCGCTGGAGTTTCGGCTTCAGCGGTATTTGCGGCGGAAGATCCGAGTAAGAAGATCAGGAAGCCTTACACGATTACCAAGTCGAGAGAGAGCTGGACTGAGCAGGAGCACGACAAGTTTATCGAAGCTCTTCATCTGTTAGTTCCTCTCCTTCCGGCTTCCTTAGTGTTAATCGCAGAACATCTTTTAATTTGATGGATTACGGCTTCACGATAGCTGTAAATTTACACGTGCTGACACGATTGCTCTTTTCCTCCCCTTTAATTATACCCCGGAAATGCTCGATTTGGTCTCATACTTAGTTCAACTCGGACTATTTATTTTGAATTTCGACGTCTATGAATTCTTTCTGCTTTCTGTTTAACCGTGCTCTTTTGAATTTCGACGTCTATGAATTCTTTCTGCGTTCTGTTTAACCGTGCTCCAATTCGAAAGAGATTGAGAGTTTCCGGTCGTCACTGCAAGGGAGCGAGACTTGATTTGCCTATTGACCGGTATAATTAAAATTTTCTATTTCGCCTTGTTATACAACACTTGTGTAAAACGTGTGAAGCCTATTTAAGGAATATGAAATGATAGCTTGGAGATTCAGTAGGCAACTAGAGATATTAGTACAACACAAAGAAAATGCTGCTGGAACATGGAATTCAGGTGCCTGACTATGCATCGGTGACAATGTCGCCACGTTCTGTTTATCTTGTCCGGAAATGATTTCCCGTTGACCCAATCGATCATGGAAAAGGAGCTGGAGATTTTGAATTTGTTGACAGCCTCATGAGGGTTTTGCAGGAAACATCTTTTTTTATTCCTCTGACCGTTAATAGAATACACAAGATAAGAACCTCTAATAGATCTTCTGTGTAGCTTCTGAGCATTTTGCATTTCTAGTATATTTGAAAATTTACCTGAAAGTACCACCATTGGCTGAAAATGAGGTATTGGAATGGTACCCGGTTGAATGCTGTTGCTGACTGTTATGTGGTTGGTTGTAGACTTGAATGCATTTGTCAGAAACAAAGCACTACTTCCAAGATTTTGTAGACGAATGAGAGTGGACATTTTCTTGTGTATTTCATGCTCATTATTTACTGTAAACTCATATTTGAAATTTTTAGCTGTCTGAGGGCTACATTGTCTGATGATATGAAACTCTGGGGGGGGGGGGGGGGGGGGGGGTTCTCACATGTTAGTGCCCTTTTCAGTATTCTATGAGTTTCCCACCATTTTAAACTTCTCTTTGTAAATTGCTTTTCAGATTTGATCGTGATTGGAAGAAAATAGAAGCATTTGTTGGGTCAAAAACAGTTATCCAGGTATTTTGAGAATTTTAGGGTGCATACTAGACATAATGTTTTAGACAAAGTGGGTACGCTTTTGGGCCTTTCATATGCTTTGATATTGGTGAGCTCAGACCTTTCAGGTACACTTACAGCTATTTTTTCTTTGGCAGATACGCAGTCATGCACAGAAGTACTTTTTGAAAGTTCAGAAGAGTGGATCCAATGAGCGAGTACCTCCTCCCCGTCCAAAGAGGAAAGCAGCTCATCCATATCCACAAAAAGCATCAAAGAATGGTGTTTTGTCTCTTCCTCCGCTTTCTTACTATCAAACCTTCTTACTTATGCTTAGATTTCACCACAAGAGAATTTGTTAACTCTCTTGAGTTTTTGTTGTACGTTCTCTTCAGGTTCTCGAGCTGTTGGCTCCTATGAGATTGCTTCCACTGATTGTGAACCTAGCTACTGCCCAGGTTCATCTACAAAGCTCAATGTTCAAGCTACCAGTGCACTTATGCCATCATCTTGGATTAACAGTGACTCGAGACCACCAAAAGTTAAAAAGGGTATATTTGCGTTGATACGAGTTCAAATTGTTTGTTATTGTCCTCTGAGTAGATAATATTTTAACATAGTTTTCGCGTGCAGATGCCGTTGCCTCTACAGTAGCTACCATGGTTTCTACGTGTGCTGGGTGTTGCAGTAGCAGTGAGAGCACATATAGTACATTGCCAGCTTCTGGGGCTTCTAGTCAGGGAGATCTGAAAAAACAGACCAGAAGTAATATATGTAGCCCCCTTCCTGTAATTCAATGTTTTATCTATGTATAAAATCTTTGTTACACGTTTGCCTGGATATTGATCAACGAGTACCTGTTGCATCATATAACTTTGCTCTGCTCCTTATGTCGGTAAGAATTACAGATCTTTTTAGATGTTGCTTCACTTAGTGTGTTCCAATACTCTTACACGCGTAGAATGCAAGGCTTGTAGTAGCTTGACTTGGCATAGTTCTTACTTGTTATAGATTTAAACTTCATTCTCCGTATGTACATATGGTGCTTTTTGAATTTTGTAGTGTTGCTACCCATTCTAGAACAGAAGAGATAAGATGTGTTTGAAGATCAAGATTTAATGTCGACCTGTTATTAATGCATTATTATAATTTCTTTGAACTTCTGTTCTTAATCCTGTATATATCATTGAGTACTCCTGTTTTTGATATTGCATAAACTGAATCTTTTCATCATCGGAAAAATTCTCCTTCTCTTGTTATCTATCTTTCTGAATCTGTGCAAATATTCACTGATTTGTGCAGTCATGCCGGACTTCGCCCAAGTCTACCGCTTCATTGGGAGTGTGTTTGACCCTGATGCTCGTGACCACATGCAGAGTTTGAAGAAGATGGATCCTATAAACATCGAAACTGTATGTTCTGTTTTGTCTGGTCACCTCTTGTCTTTGGCTGGAAGTGAAATTGATGTATAGCTGGAAGTGTATATATGTTTTTATAAAGCTTTTGGAGTTGGAATCTTAAGTTAGCACCAGCCATATGCGAGAAATTAACAAAGAATCTTTTCTGTCTCGTGGCAGTCATTGCTGTTGATGAGAAATTTGTCACTGAACCTGATGAGTCCCGAGTTTGAAGATCAGGTAAGTGAGATGTTACTGACTTGTTTGACTCTAGGTAAGCCATGCATGCGGGAAATTTCATGTTTCTAAAGTTGGATGGATGATTCATATAGGAAGATTTTTTTTTTATATATCATTTGTCTGTTGCGTGAGAGGATGGGCTTTAAGATCTAGAACAAATTGAGGTGAAGACCAAAAGCATTTGTTTCATGAGTTTTGACCTTCATGGCTTATAGTATTGTTCCAGTCACCTTGTTCTTTCGTTGAAACTGACGCAGAGGGAACTATTCTCATCATACGATGTTGAGTCGGAGAAGGTCAGATCATGTGGCCGTGTGATGGCATCTGCCAACAATAACGCCAAACCTGCCATTGCAGCTATATAGTCAAGAACTTATGGAATGGAGGTCAGTGTTCAACTTGCCGTGTCTTGACTTCTGAATTTGTTTGATATGTAGCTGCTCTTGACCTGCATAATCACTGACAACAATATATATACCATTGCAGGATGGCTATAAAGCATGTTGTACTGTTCAAGCTGGATCATTCAAGCATGTCAGGCACCCGAATTTTGCCATCGTGCCAGATGTTTACCAGATGTAGATACATAGAAGGTTCTGTAAATATATCTTTCCTGGGAAATGATGGTCGATTGTAGTAGGTTGGTGGTAGCTCCTGATGGTGGTGAACTGAACTGTGAAATTTTTTAGCGTGCCTTTGACGCAGTGGAGTGGTTGGTGAAGTAAAGTGATTTCACTCTCTTATCTAGTTACTTGTGCCATGTTATAGAATCAGATGATCGCCCTTCTTTTTTGTGTGTTTGTCGCATAAACTGCTTTCCGTTACCATGCCTTAACACTATGGTCGTTGTAGTAAGATATAAACTGGCCTTAGGAGTTTCTCCATGTATAATCAATAAATAAAAATCATTCTGTCAAATGCCTGAGGGTTTTACTGGCTTGCTAGAGCTCTTTCAAACTGTTATACCAGTTCTGCTCGGCGTGAGCTGTAACAGATACTGAAGCTGCTAGATGTCGGTTCAGATACCCGCAAAATGGGATGTCAACGGGTTGGGTTCGAGTCGAGTGACGTTCCATCAAATCCGTCATCCGTTTTTCACCCGTCTCACCCGACTCGTCATCCTAAAAATTATCGTCCATCACTTGTTTCACCCGTCATCCGCGGGTGAAATGGGTGAATCCGTCACCCATTTTTTTCTAGCATGTATTTCTTACCCATTTCACCCGTATTTCACCCACATTTCATCCGTCACCCGCGGATGAAACGGGTGAACCCGTCACTTGTTTTTTTTTCAGCATATATATTTTGTTTTGTAACATCTATAAGCTTAGTTTTTGCTAAAAACTCCATATTTGTTAATAAGACATACCATATCAACTAATATGTCAACAACATACTCAAACATAGAGAATTAACCATGAAATAGGTATTTTTTAAAATATATATATATGTATGCGGGTGAACGGGTCGGGTAATCGGGTGAATTTTTTCACCCGAACCGTCACCCGAACCCGTTTTGCCCGTTACTCGTTTCTTACCCGTTTTAGCTGGTCGGGTGAACGGGTGAAACGGGCACCCGTCACCTATTGCCATCCCTACCGCAAATGGGTTTACATATATGCCTCCACGAATAGCTGCCAGACTTTGAGCAAAAAAGAATTTCCTAGCTGTTTGTGTGTGAAGGGAAAATGAAAGTGAGAAGCGGTCAACAGTTGTTAGGTTAACGCCACCGGTTGCTCCTGCTGGTTAATGATAGTACTGTCCAAACGGTTTGGTTAATTGGCAAAAGGTGAATAGGGGCGTCCCACGACCTTGCTCAGGCTATATGAAGGGGTAAATCACGGTTGCACAGCGATCTCATAGGGTACCTAACTCATTGTGAACGAACCCAACTGCCGCCTATTAGAGAATCAAACCAACTGTCATCCATTGGGTTCCCCCCGAACCAATATGCGTTGAGCAGGATTCGAACACGAGAGCAATGCATCATGGCAAGCTTTCAACAACCCCGAGTATCTGACTGCACTACGCCCATGCGGGTTAGTTTGGTTTGGTTAATTTGTATGACCAAAAATCAATTTTTATTTTTTATTTTGCAACCATTTTTTGTAATTATTTTTAAAATTTTTGGCTTTCGGTTAAGTAAATTTTGTTACGGTTCAATATTTGGTTAAGCGAATTTAGGTATGGTTCGATTTTTAATTATAAAAGAAAACTTCTCGGTTAACCGAAATTTTTTTTTAATTAATTCTTTTAGATAAAAAGTGCAATTTTTTCTTTTAAAAATTTTGGTTAACTGAATTTGTTATGGTTAATCGTAGCTATTTTGAATTTCATTTATTGAGATGATTTTTTTTTTCGATTTTTGGTTAATTCGTTTATTGAATAAATTTTGCTTAATTCAGTTATAACCGAATATCATTTTTTTTTTCAAAATTCGGTTTTTGATTAACCAAATTGACACCTAGTTAGAGGTGATCACATGCGAGGGCGAACCGGGTTCGGGCCGGGCCTGAAAATAATTTTTGGCCCGTCGGCCTTGATTCTAATGTCCAAGCCCGATTTTATTTTTCAGGCCAGGACGGGTCACCCAGCTTTTTCCCCGGCTCTATCGCTACCCCGGCCTGGTTTTTCAGTTTTTGTAAATAATTAATAAAAATTTAAACAAATAATTAAATTCTAAATAAATAATTCTACATTAAATATTAAATAATTATTAAAAATCTATATAAAAATATATGTAAATTATATAAAAATTAAATATATATATATATTATATCATTTTTTTTACAAAATATATATTTAGATTTGGGTTGGGCCGATTTGTTCAGGCCCAAAATTTTGCCGAAGCCCAGCCCAATTTTAATCCGGGCCTTGTTTTTTGTCCAATCCCACGCGGTTTTTTTTCCAAACCCGATTTTTTAGACTTTTTTTTGGTCCAGCCGGGTTTGATCAACTCTAAACATAGTCAACGGCCATCAATTGTTAGTCAACATCCACATGTCAGTGGTTAATGGTTGTTGGTCATCAGTCAATAACAATCGGTCACTGATCAAAGTGCACTAGGACAGGGAATCTCATTCACTAGTAGGGAAATCAAAGGCCATATACCACGTTATATATATAATCTAGTTTAGACTTTCTAATATTTGTATTTTCTATACACTTTTACATGCATTTAATTTTTTGATCATTCATCTTACTACTTATATTATGATTGTTTTCTTAAAGTTTTGTAATTTTACGAATTTTTGGTTTATTTTGTTAAGATATTTCATTGCTATTTGTAGTACTATTTTGACTAATCAATTGTAGTACATATTTTTTAAAAACTATAGAATTGTTCGAATCATGTTATAAAGTACCATTACAATTTCAATTCTTTTAAAAAAATAATATTCTACAACACAAGCAAGTAAATTAACTTAAAATGTTACAAAAGACGTTAAACATCAACGTTGTATGCTATATAAAATTTTGTTCTCATTTGAAGATATGAGTCTTTGGTTGAGCTCATCAAGAAAACACTTTTATTAATATAAATACATCTCGAAATGCTACTTACTCCAAAAAATGAGTGCATGTTGTATCATATGACTTATTTACTAAATTCTCTCATAATTTTATTTCCTCTTTTTCTAATACTCTCGGTGAAAAATCCTTATTTTTCACCGTCAGAGACTTCGCCGGAACCTTATCACTGAATTCACTTAGAGTTTAGATTAAGAGACTTTAATCATTCAGTGACTGAGAAATATGTATGGAGAAATCCAAGTAGACATGGCTCTTGATGTGCGTTGTGATCACAAAGATTGATGCTAGGATGTTCGCGTACGAGTCCGAACGCTCAACAAAATTCCAATAATCTCAGATGTTTCATTGGTCAAATACTCAGCCGTTGGAGGTGGCTACATGCCGATGGTGACCCACCGAATATAGGGGTATGGTGTAGAGACGCGTCGGTTTAACAAGACGTCGTCAATAGGCATAGATATCAAATTGAACAATTTACGAACAACTAGATAGCTCGTATAATTGGCGAATATCATTTAGGCTTAAAAGCCAAGACGAGAATAAATACACATTTATAATTCTCGTTTATTTCGCCTTGTTGTTTAGTACGCTTATGTTATTGTAACACCCCTACCGGTAAACAAACAATTACCTCCTAACCCGTCTCCATTACCAATACACAACGCAGCGGAATTCAAACTACAACCGGTGGGTGATACATGTCGTTAGTCACCCACGTGACTAACAAGGCCAAATCCAATCCAAACAAACAATACAAATACAATATCGGTCTGATGGGTCTTATCCCGAGTACACTATACAAACGATACTCCCATTACTTAATCAATTCTCAACCCAAATACAAACTTCAATTCCACAATATACAATACAATCTCAATCTGTTCTATACCGGGTATCTACAATTCCCATGTCTATCAATGACCTTTCGGTCTTACAATTCCATAATGCAAACAAATACAATCCTTAAACAACTACCCATGCTTATCAATAACCCGTCCTACTCTCGAACGGTGGTCGGCTTCAACGTTCCTGTAAAATAAAAACGGTGCCCCTAGGGGCTCAGCGAAATTGCTGCATATGAAATTCGCATATCCTGCGTGCTAACGAGGGTACGCCGACTATTTGGTCAAGAGCATGCGATTCATTTTATTTCAATCAACATGCAAGGAAACAATACGTTATATATGTATGTTAACACAATCAAGGTTCAATGAAGAACACAAACACTAACACGCACATCAAGAAGTTAGTTTAATATGTTCTTTACTTAGGCTTGAGGGTTTCTACCTCACTATGCCTTACTCAATTGCTCATTGTCTTACCCACTCTCTTGGGTACTCTTACTCACAATCTCAACAAGTTCTACAATACTCAACCCAATTCTCCACTCAAACTCAAATTCTCAAGTCTCTCAATTCACAACTCAATTCTCAATACTCACATACTCAAATCAACACTCAAATACTCAAGTTCTCAAATCAATTCTCAATACTCAAAGGCATCTTTTAAGTCTTTGCCACGACCTCCGGGCAGGGTCATACACAAGACCCACCACCGGGCTTACAAATATAAATGGAGCTATACAATTAACTCCTCAAATCTCGAATGTCCAGTTCTCTACCGGACTACTCAAATTCCCAAAACTCCACTCTCGAAGTCATTTCACAATCTCAAGGATTAGCCTAGAAGTATCTCTCTCGATAACATCTATTAGCTTAGGGAATTCTCAATGTCTAGTATTCTAAGATTTAGGGATTTACCCAACTTATCGAATACTCTCATGTTCGGGACATTGTTCATTTTAGTCGGTTCCTCTCATTGGGGTTCGACTATTTTTCTAAGGGGTTTGGTGATCCCTTGCCATACTTTATTTCTCTCAAGGTTCAAAACCGATCAAAAACTTTTGGGTTACTTTGCATATGGGATTTGCAATCTCTCCTTTTTCTGGTTTCCATCACTCAGCTCTATTTTTCAAGAGTTTCTGAATGTGGCCAAGACACTCATCGATGGTTTTATATTCAGCCCTATTTTGCAAGGGTTTCTGAATTAACCATGTTTTTTTTGCATTGAAGAACGGGAATTTAGGAGAAAAATAAAAGGAAAAACTCTCGTTTCTTACTTTTATTTTGAGACACTTTTTTTAACCTTAAGGAATATAATGCTTTTCCTTTAGAAGAAGATTTTTTTCTTTTTTTTCTTCTTCTTCTTTTTTTCACAAAAACCCTTTTTAAGATTTTCACCCAAAAGATTTTTCACAATTTGAAAAGAAAAGAAACAAGTACCCAGAAGTACAATAAGGAAGAAATTAGGAGCAAGATCATGTACTCATGTTAAATAAAAAGAATCAAGAAGTTAAAAACAGGAATTTAAAAGTCATTAGAAAGCTTACCTCTTGAGAGAACAAGCATTTAATCATTCCTAATCTCATCTCAATCGAAAATATGCAAAAGGTTTAGTAAAACATTTATTAAACACAAAACTTATGCACATTATTATAACTTTATATTTTTTATTTTTAAGGGGGATCCCTACCCTACACTTGGCAGGAACACTGTCCCCAGTGTTCAAAAGAAACAATAAAATTGAAAGTATATTTTTTTTAAGAAACTAAAATAACTAGTTTGAAAGTATTAACAAAAATAGATCATAAAAAATAAAAGAGAAAAAATTAAATGGTAAGAAAGGCTCCCCTGTTTGACATTGAAGGCGTGAGGAGGACCCACCCTACACTTAGCCTTTTAGGCTATTTGGCATTATCGGAGATCCTGGGCAGGATAGTGACCGAATTCGCATGCTCCCGTGGATTTGTTTGCGTTTGGGACTCAAGCCGACCTTGTTGTCGTGGTTGCGTCAGTAGTTGCTGTAATTGCAACTGCAACGATTTGTGCTCCTTGCGAATCGAGATCTCGTTGTGAGTATCCTGGGTTTTGTTCATCAGGGCTGACATCATGTCACGAAGTTCAGCCATTTCAGCCTCTGATGATGATGCAGGATGGGATGGTCTGTATTGCCTCTGACCTCCCTGGTAGCCAGCTTGACTCTGGAAGTTGTGAGGGGGTTGGTTCCCCTGTTGCCATGGCTGTCGATACCCTTGGTTACTCACATAATTGACTTCCTCAACATTCTGAAAGTCTGGCATGTCAGGGCTTGGACCGTGTGGTCGTGCACTAACCACGTTCGCCTGTTGAGGAAGTTTGTTCATCGCTATTTGCTCCACCACCTTCTGTAGAGCGCTAACCTTTGTGGAAGTTTGAGCATTGCTCTCCAACAACTGCTCATGCCTTTGCATTAGTTTGTCAAATTTTGCATCACCCTCTCCCACTTGATATAATCCAGCGGTGCCACCCCTGGTTCCACCTGCGGCCCAATCCCTAATCTCTTCGCAAAGAGATTCAACCCCACTAAGGTATTGATCTCCAGGCTTCTTTAATACATCTGTACCAAGGGAGGATAAGATCATCATCTTGCATTGATTGACCAATCCTTTGTAGAACAACTGAGATAGTTGTTCCTTGGTGAGGCCGTGGTGTGGACATGTGCACAGCAACCCCTTGAATCTGTCCCAAGTTTCACAGATGTTCTCTGAGCTTGGTTGTCTGAAATTGTAAATCTCGGCGATCATCTCCAGGGTGCGACTTGGAGGCATGAATTTTTCATAGAACTTGGTTTCCATGTCCTCCCATGTGGTGATGGTACTGGGGGGTCAGACTGTGGTACCACTTGTTGGCGTTCCCCGTAAGGCTATGGGGAAAGAGGGAAAGTCTAGCGTATTGGAGGACATTGTTTGTGGAGGTTAGGCTGTTTGTGTGTTGTAGAAATTTGGTGATGTGGAGCAAAACATCGTCCGGGTTTGTACCGTCGAACATACCCAACTCCTTGATGCATCGGATTTGATGATATGGCTTAAGTTTTTGCTATTCATCGTATTCGTTTTGTGGAAGGAGAGAGAGGTCGATTGCGGGATTTTGGCCATGGTTAGAAGGCCGGTTTATATTTCGGACGGTAGGTGCTGCCATTGGTGTAGGAGGTAGGTGTTGTTGGTTTCTTCGTTGACGAAAGGAGCGAAGAAGAGTCCTCTCGATTTCTGGGTCAAGATTTGCTAAATCTTCAGGAGAATTCGTGGACCGCAAAAGCATTCACTTTGATAACTTCAGGAGGAGCAAGAGAAAACGTTATAATACTTCGTAATAATAAAAGAAATAATATAATGACATAATTAAAATTACGAAAATACAAGAAGAAACAAATTTTTGGTTATGCCGGACAGAGGGCCGGGCGACGCGTACCCGGCAGTGGACTTCCTCCACTAATGCCGGGTTTATAACATCCGGCATATTGCCCGGTATATCCAAAGAGCGAAAAATAACTTAATTAAAAGACATGGAAAGTAAGAGATATGAGATGTAAGAGATCTTGCCTAACTGTCCCTACTAATTACGGCAAAAATATTGAGTGAAATTGAACATGCAGGGTGACGTGTGTGAGCCTCGATTTTAAACCCTATCCTATGTTGATTAAGGTTGATTAGGATCTAAACGGGTTTTAGGTCCACTTATAACCTAAGATTAATAACTATGTCACACAACAATAATTATTAAAACCTAAGCTAGCTCACTGGAACCTATTATGAGTCGCCACCTAATTTTGACCTAGATTAAATTAGGAAAGGAGAGTTCGGGTTCGGGGGCTTGATATTCGACTTATTTAGGGTTCAATTACTTTCATTACCCCTCCTAGGTCGTTTTTCCTCTACTTGGTTTAATTACGGCTTTCTACAAAGTTGCTTTTTAACCTAGGTGCGCGCTTCTGTTTTTTTTTGTGTTTTTTAGCATTTTTTGACAGAAAATTAAAGTGGAAATTAAAATTCCTAAACTAGGGTTTCGGAGGCAGAATTAGGTCAAATTTTGTTTCCGTCCGTAGCCACGGACCTAATGTCCGAAGCCACGGACCCCAGTTAACCTACATAACAATAAAAGTCGAATTAAACAGAAAACAGAAAATTGTAAAGTCCGGGGCCTCGGACAGGCTGTCCGTGGGCCCGGACACTATTAAAAAAAACCTAATTTTTAAATTTTAAAAAAACCCGCCGCCGTCCGTGGGTGTCCGAGCTTACGGACAGGGAGTCCGGGACCCCGGACACGACGTCCGTGGGTGCGGACAGCCCTCGGACGGCGGCTTTGAGGCTGTTCCCGAAGGTGTTTTCGGCTCAAATTTTATGGGTACGTAGCCTGAAAGATTTACAATATGTTAGTGGTCGAAAGTTCTCAATTTGAATTCGAATTATGCACGAAACTTGGTAAACAAGTTATTGGACAGAAGCTTGAATAGACAGCAATACAGAAGCGTACGAAGGTTAGTTTGAGCCCAAATTTTGAGGCAAGACAGATAATACCGTGGTGAATTAGGGAAGTGGAGTTTCTTCCTGTTTTACCTTCGGATTCACAACGTTTCTTCACACCGGGATTCGTCGAGTGCTCCGTTGATGGCAGACCCGAGAGGATTTCGACCCAAGCTTCTGGTTGTTGGTTGTTCTTGCTGTTCTTCACGTTTTGAAGGTGTTTTTGTGAGGTTTTGATGATTATTGGTGCTTTGGGAATTGGAAAACGTGTTTGGATGGTGATTTCGGGGGATTTTCAGTATGATTTGGGTGGCCGGGTGTTGGAAAACGTGAGAGAGAGAGAGGAGGCCGTGTTTTCTGACTCTCTAGGGTTCTTGAGCATATGAGGTTCTGATTTTATCCAAAAACCTATCCCCTTATATAGACTTTCTTAAAGATAAAGAGAATCTAGTAAAAGTAAGATTTTTCGATATTTTAACTGAGTAACTTCCCAAAGGAATTTTGCTATGAAATTTTAACCACATGTCAAGAATGGATATTATGAATTTTCTGAGGTGGAAACGAATTTTTTAAATGCTGGAGCATTTTTAAATTGAATTTCTCGTCAGATTCAATCAGAAATTGCTAGAAAATTATTGGAAATTCGAAAAATCAAAATTCCAGCGCCATTATGCTTAAAATGTCATCCTCTATCATGGGTTAAAATATCAAAGCATTTCGAGCTGATTTGGGCACCCTTTGGAGGAGAGAGAAAGCCTATAGGAGAACTCAGAAGCCTTAAAAATTACGAAAACGCCCCTAACAATGACGAAGCTGCTGCTCCCCAGGCCCTGGAACACGCCGATCGGGCCGGAGTCTCTTACTGTTTGATGGAGATGGCTCTCACAACCTCGTAGACCTTAACTAGGGGGTCAAAATTTTGGGTATAACAGATTGCCCCCCGTCAACTGGACTTTGTAACGAATGTGAAAAGTCTGGTTGATGCTTGAGTGGTGCCCCAAAATTTTGGACTCCACAGAATCCTCCACGTTGTGTGAAACCGGGTTAACGATGCCCAGCAATTCGGAGGCGCTGACTACCAAAGCTACAAAGCATTGTCGAGCTATTCTAAGGCGCTGACTACCTAAGCTACAAAGCATTGTCGAGCTATTCTAAGGCGCTGACTACCTAAGCTACAAAGCATTGTCAAGCTATTCTAAGGCGCTGACTACCTAAAATGATGAAAATAATGTCAAGCTATTCTAAGGCGTTGACTGCCTGAAATGATGATATGCTGTCGAGCTCTAAGGCGCTGACTACCTAAAGTGGTGAAAATGATGTCAAGCTATTCTAAGGCGTTGACTGCCTGAAATGATGATATGCTGTCGAGCTATTCTAAGGCGCTGACTACCTAAAGTGGTGAAAATGATGTCAAGCTATTCTAAGGCGTTGACTGCCTAGGGTGTGAAAACTGGATGCAAATGCAAGAATGCTGAAATGCTAATGATGCAAATGATGCTGATGCTGGTGATAATGCCGATGGTGTTGATGATGTTGATGATGCTGATGATGCTGATGATGCTCGGATGCTTCTGGGGGACCGAAACCCGTTCCAATGCTCCTGGTTGGTATACTATGGGGACTTATTGCCTCTGCCCACCAACTGGGGTGCTGGGATAACTTCTAGATTACCAAGGGGACTTATTGCCACTGCCCACTAGTTGTTTCTCCCAAGAAGTTGACATGAAGATGGGGACTTATTGCCTCTGCCCCGCCAACTTAGATCACGCTCTACCTCGCACTGAAGATGATACTAGGTCTCGTACCGGTCTCGCACTGGATGATGACGCTCGGTCTCGCTCTGAAGAAGATGATGGGTCTCGCACGGAAGATGATACTAGGTCTCGTACTGGTCTCGCACTGGATGATGACGCTCGGTCTCGCTCTGAAGAAGATGATGGGTCTCGCACGGAAGATGATACTAGGTCTCGTACTGGTTGAAGATGCTGGATGATGACGCTCGGTCTCGCTCTGAAGAAGATGATGGGTCTCGCACGGAAGATGATACTAGGTCTCGTACTGGTTGAAGATGCTGGATGATGACGCTCGGTCTCGCTCTGAAGAAGATGATGGGTCTCGCACGGAAGATGATACTAGGTCTCGTACTGGTTGAAGATGCTAGGTCTCGTACTGAATGAGGAATCTACAGGGCCTTTCACCGATTTTGGGTCTCGAACTAAAAATAAGTTAGGAGGATAATGGTCTCGTGCAAATGGTAAAACTGATCACTGGAGTGCCAAACATGGCAATGATGATAAGATGTATGCAATCAAAATATATGAAAGATACTCGTTCAGAACAGGAATTTGTTGGAAAAGGTGCCAAACGTGGCAGTGTTTGAAGAAAATTTTGTTTACTGAAAAGGAAAGTGAAATTATCATTTCCTGACCATAGATTTCGGACTTGCAATTTATCTCCTAGGAGGTGAACATGCCATCGGTGGGGTATGGTGTATGATGCAAAGGTAAGGGCTTATGTGGACCTGTGTAGTTTGATGTGCAGGTAAGGGCTTTTGTGGGCCTGTGTAGTGGTGTTGTGGAGGTAAGGGCTTATGTGGGCCTGTGGTGGAATGGTGGTGGTGACGTTTGAGCTTTGGGTTCCAATTGGCGTTGTCATAGCAATTGTTGGAACCAACAATTGCCCCCAGTATTTTCCCTTAAGACAATCTGAGCTAGAGTTCATGGCAATCGATCGGAACGATCGATTGCCCCCAGTATTTCCTTTTATTAAACGTGCGAACGAGTCTCGTCACAGGGTCAAGGCTTATGTTTTTACGTGGTGCTTCCTAACCTACACTCGGCGTGTTTGGTGTTTGCACTCGTTCCTCACCTACGGTCACAACTTCTAGACCATTGAATTCGATATTGATGAATTTACGCATTCGATCTGTTACTTTCACGTGATTAGACACACAACTATCAAGTCGGAAGTCTTTAAAGCTTATAACATGGCCATAGGGTGTGATGAATGACAACAGGATCATGGAGGGATATTTGAGGTATGTGGAGCTTAAATGGGTGACCAAAGCTGCAACTTGTGTCTTCTCTCAGATTCATCTTCCTTGTCTTGAAGTAGTCTAGCTGCTTCATGTCGACGTTGTTTTCGAGCTTCTGGACTTGGACTTTTGAAGTTGTCCTTTACACCATTTCTCTTTTTGGTCATTTGGATTTCTTCGAGGTACTTCGGGATTGCCTTTTTGTTTTATCCTTTCTTGACTTTTCCTTCGGGGTTCTTGTGTTTCCCGGTTTTGAACTTCGAGAGCTGTTTTGATGTGAGCTCTTTGGATCCTGTGTCACTCTGGGACCATTTACGGATCGCTTTGTCATGCTGACAGCGGCGTTGCTTCTTTGGACTGATAAGGACGTTATCTGAGAGTCTGATTCTTCGCTTCCTTTGGTCACCGGGTCGGACATTCATCATTGGCTGGGTTATTTTGTGGAGTTCATAATATCGAAAGGGGATATATGAAAGGCTCAGCGGGGGTGCCTAGGGTTTAATGTCAGGGTTCACAAGCTTTTGGCTATGTGGTGCTGTACCTAGGTGCTTCGTCATTCCTGATAGTTGTGTATCCGTTCTTTGTTACTTTTCGCAGGTCTAAGAGTAAATTTACAAATTATCTCCTTCGGTCAGAGTTATGCCATTTACCTTTTCCTTTGTATGTGGTCTCACCAGAGTCGTGTAAAAATGACACGCTCGTTCACTCATGGTTTTTCCGCTCAAGACACTTTCGTGAATTTCACTTAGAGACTAGTTCACACGCTTAAACGAAAGATTAAAGATGACGATCCTGAACTCAGATTGCCCCCAGTATTGACCTGGGGTTTATGACAACACTTAAACAGATGTGGATTTTGGAATGCTTTGTGGATATTATGGGATAGTCCATGGTGGGAGGACGGACATGTTCACCCTTTTAGAAACAAAAGACAAGTCGTTCTATTCCATAGTCAGGAAATGATTACTCTGTGATCCCTTAATAAAAACATTTTTTTTGTTTTTGTTTTGTTGAATGAATGCACACAAAATTACGAAAATAGAACTATGCTCTAATTCACGAATGGAAAGATAACATCAAAAGTTGTGATCTAAAATGATAAAGGAAGCTAACTACCATAAAAGTTAGAAGAATGATTGAGAAAAGAAAACTACTAAATCGAGAAAACTTGTGAAATAGTGATGTTGAACAGTCTGATGCCAACGTGTTGAAGACTCGAGCTGTTGACCGTCGGGGCGCCATTGACCATGATTGTCTTCCTTCCAAACTTCGAGTAGGCCCTGTAAAATGTCTGAACTAGGAATGCCTATGGGTTATGTAGGAAGTAACTGGGCCTGAGTCGTCGCCAAACTGAGAGTGAAGTGCATAGATTAGGGTGATTCCTAGACCAAAACGGACATATAGGCCTGAATCCCTTAGTCCAGAAATTGAGCAAACAAGATGAAGGAAGTCACATGGACCGTGAATGGGCCACTGAGCCCTGAGGCCTAAGATTCGTTTGATGTTCTTGTTGGGCCTTGAAGCCGGAAACTGGAATGAATGAAGTATGCAAACTATCTAGGATCCAAATGTTTTATGGGCTGAAATTCTAGATTGAGAGCAAAGCTCATGGGCCAAAACTACGAATTGGTCTATGGGCCTAGATGAAATGAGTCATGAGTGTGGTACTTGGGCCGGACTGATTGCTCTATATATGAACTGGAATTTGGGCCGAGTGGTTTTGGTTGGGCCTAAAAGATGGCACCTAGATCTAGGATTTTGGGTCAGAGCCCGAGTGAAGAGTTTTCCTAGACTAGAATGAGCCCTTGGGCTGAAATGTGTTTGGGCCTGAAATAAAGAACATGGGCTGGAACGATCCCTAAATCACAAATGGGCCTATCTTTCTTTGGGCCAGAGAAGATGGTTGCTAAGCCGAAAAAGATTTTATTTTCAGGTCTTGTGAGTTATTTCAAGTTCAGGTGGATTTCTTTTTTTTTATGGGCCTAGAACTAATTGGATAACCCAAATTGGGCCAGAAGAGAAATCACCTAGGCCTACACTTTTGGGCCGAAGCCCGAACGACTCACATGTTAAACCAAGCAGGGCCTCTGGGCCGCAAACAAATAGAGCTGTCAATTCGTGCTGGGCTAGGTTGATGCAGGAGAAGTTCCTATCAATCTCTAGGCTGGGTAGTGGGCCGATCATACAAGCAAACAAGGCCCACACAAATTCAACATGTCCTTACTAGACGTTTGAATCAAACCGGGTATGGATCGATCCGGAGAGGTGCTTGGGGCATGGGCCCAGGTCACCACAAAGGAATAGGGCTTGCACGCTATTCTCTTTGGGCTTCCCCACTCTTTTCACATCACCTGAAGGTGTGCGTCTACGGTCGGGTCTTTGACTGACCAAACAAAGGGCTAGGTAAGGGCACTGCCAGGAAAACGCTTGGGGCTAAAGCCCAGGTATTAAGGGGGTGTGGTTAGACGACACCCTCCTCTTTTCCCCCGCTTATTCACATCACCTAAAAGGTGTGAGTCCCTGACAGGGGACCCTCAAATGGGTCCCGGGGTGAGATCGGTTTACGTGGACCCTCGCTCTCATATGATGCAAAGGTACAGAAATTGAAGTGCGCACGAAAGTAAACAAACAAAGTAATAAAGCCACAAATAAACATTTTCGAGTTAAGCCCTCTTTCTTAAAATTAAACAAGTTAAAATTAAGAAGTTTGTCCCCAGCAGAGTCGCCAGTCTGTGAGCCTCGATTTTAAACCCTATCCTATGTTGATTAAGGTTGATTAGGATCTAAACGGGTTTTAGGTCCACTTATAGCCTAAGATTAATAACTATGTCACACAACAATAATTATTAAAACCTAAGCTAGCTCACTGGAACCTATTATGAGTCGCCACCTAATTTTGACCTAGATTAAATTAGGAAAGGAGAGTTCGGGTTCGGGGGCTTGATATTCGACTTATTTAGGGTTCAATTACTTTCATTACCCCTCCTAGGTCGTTTTTCCTCTACTTGGTTTAATTACGGCTTTCTACAAAGTTGCTTTTTAACCTAGGTGCGCGCTTCTGTTTTTTTTGTGTTTTTTAGCATTTTTTGACAGAAAATTAAAGTGGAAATTAAAATTCCTAAACTAGGGTTTCGGAGGCAGAATTAGGTCAAATTTTGTTTCCGTCCGTAGCCACGGACCTAATGTCCGAAGCCACGGACCCCAGTTAACCTACATAACAATAAAAGTCGAATTAAACAGAAAACAGAAAATTGTAAAGTCCGGGGCCTCGGACAGGCTGTCCGTGGGCCCGGACACTATTAAAAAAAACCTAATTTTTAAATTTTAAAAAAACCCGCCGCCGTCTGGGTGTCCGAGCTTACGGACAGGGAGTCCGGGACCCCGGACACGACGTCCGTGGGTGCGGACAGCCCTCGGACGGCGGCTTTGAGGCTGTTCCCGAAGGTGTTTTCGGCTCAAATTTTATGGGTACGTAGCCTGAAAGATTTACAATATGTTAGTGGTCGAAAGTTCTCAATTTGAATTCGAATTATGCACGAAACTTGGTAAACAAGTTATTGGACAGAAGCTTGAATAGACAGCAATACAGAAGCGTACGAAGGTTAGTTTGAGCCCAAATTTTGAGGCAAGACAGATAATACCGTGGTGAATTAGGGAAGTGGAGTTTCTTCCTGTTTTACCTTCGGATTCACAACGTTTCTTCACACCGGGATTCGTCGAGTGCTCCGTTGATGGCAGACCCGAGAGGATTTCGACCCAAGCTTCTGGTTGTTGGTTGTTCTTGCTGTTCTTCACGTTTTGAAGGTGTTTTTGTGAGGTTTTGATGATTATTGGTGCTTTGGGAATTGGAAAACGTGTTTGGATGGTGATTTCGGGGGATTTTCAGTATGATTTGGGTGGCCGGGTGTTGGAAAACGTGAGAGAGAGAGAGGAGGCCGTGTTTTCTGACTCTCTAGGGTTCTTGAGCATATGAGGTTCTGATTTTATCCAAAACCTATCCCCTTATATAGACTTTCTTAAAGATAAAGAGAATCTAGTAAAAGTAAGATTTTTCGATATTTTAACTGAGTAACTTCCCAAAGGAATTTTGCTATGAAATTTTAACCACATGTCAAGAATGGATATTATGAATTTTCTGAGGTGGAAACGAATTTTTTAAATGCTGGAGCATTTTTAAATTGAATTTCTCGTCAGATTCAATCAGAAATTGCTAGAAAATTATTGGAAATTCGAAAAATCAAAATTCCAGCGCCATTATGCTTAAAATGTCATCCTCTATCATGGGTTAAAATATCAAAGCATTTCGAGCTGATTTGGGCACCCTTTGGAGGAGAGAGAAAGCCTATAGGAGAACTCAGAAGCCTTAAAAATTACGAAAACGCCCCTAACAATGACGAAGCTGCTCCCCAGGCCCTGGAACACGCCGATCGGGCCGGAGTCTCTTACTGTTTGATGGAGATGGCTCTCACAACCTCGTAGACCTTAACTAGGGGGTCAAAATTTTGGGTATAACAACGTGCCGGATAATCCCTGTCCGGCTTCGGACTTCCTCTAAGATGCCGGTTGTGAGAAACCCGGCACAATACATGGCAGGTTCAAAATCGAAATTCAAATTAAAGAATCATAGTATAGGGACTATTAGAAGAGAGAAACAAACGAAAGGTGCAAGCAAGAATAAATTTGAATTGTTAAATTCTTAATACTGTACGAATCATAAAAATAACTTGAACGTGCCGGACAACATGCCAGGTAGCGCCAATCCGGCATCGGACTTCCTCCGACTATGCCGGGTATCAGATGTCCGGCATTGTGCACGGCACATTCAATTCTGCAAACACTAAGAGCGAAATAAAAGAATAAAGAATAAAAGAATAGGGCGTTTTACCGAATTTAGGACTTGAACTAATTCCAAGTCCCCGGCAATGGCGCCAATTTGCTAACTAGGAAATTGTAGGAAAACTATATACATAAAAAGAATAAAATATTAGACTAAACCTACAACTCTACTACGGGTAGCAAATAAAAACCCGGTCGGAGTATAGTGTAAATATATTACGACCGAGAGTATCGTACCCAAGGGACTTATAGAAAACTAGTCCTAATCCGGGCAAAAAGCCTATTCTATAGTAAAAGGGGGGAAAAGTAAATGTGATTCTAAATTAAGAAAACTAAATAAACTAACTTTGATTTTGGAAGATTATCAATGTAAGGGAAACATAAGACCAATAATCAAGGGTGGCAAGTCTCAAAGAGGATTTGGTCTCGCAAAATGCATGTGCCGGGTGACATGCCGGACCTTCGCTACCCAGCAGATTCATGGCCTTGAATGTGCCAGACAACTTCCATCCGGCACTACATCCGGCATCGTAAATTTCGTAAATACCACTTCCAGAATCGGATCTGAATAAAGGAACTCATTATTCATCCTTGCATCATGCATATCTAATGCCGCGAATACAACCAGAATAATGGGAAATAAGAGATTAATCCTAAACCTAAGGTCTTGCTCCCGCTGAGGCGCATAAGACAATGTTAAAGATTACCAAAATCCTAATCTATCCTATTCTTGTCTTGTGAACATTAAATAGGACTTAGTGACAAGAGAATAAGTAGCTAATTCATTCTACTTGTAAGAAGATTAGAACTCGGGTTAAGAAACTTGAAAATTCCATAAATGGTCATAAGAGTTTTACAAGGAAATCTTCCCTAACCAAAAATCTAACAAGGATTCTGCATCACCATCCACACAACTACAAAAAGAGAATACAAAGGGGGAGAAGGAAATGTTCATAGCCTTAACCCGACAAGGTCTTCTTCTTCTCTTGCGTGGATGGATCTGCAGACGTTCCTTGGACACCAACAATGGAGTGGAGAGGAAATAGAGACGTGAATGGATTGTATAATGATGTTAAAGTGTCTCAAATTGCAGCCTTTCTCAGCCTATTTATAGGCATCATATGTGTCTGTTGCCGGGCGTCATGCCGGATCGTCAGTAGCCGGCACACGTGGTAAATGCGCCCAACTGTTAACGGTCGAAACCGTCAATTCCATGCGAAACAGTGCATATGCCGGGTAGGAGATACCCGGCATCACACCCGGCAGCGGCTGGAAATCAAGTGGAACACATGTGCTGTCGTATGGTCAACCGAAGCGACTTTACACTCATGCCGGATAGCATTTACCCGGCATCGCATCCGGCAAAGCCTCTTTTCTGTTTTGTGTTCATGCCGTGTAGAACCAACCCGGCATCGAGTCCGGCATTGATGGAATTTCTGCCTAGAGATTCGTTCCTTGCCTATAAAACACATAAAACATAAGACTGTACAAATAATATACTTTAACGCATAATATAACATAAATAACACATATATAACTTTATTTAGATAAATATAATACTAAATCTAACCCATAAAATATGATAAGTCTGTGGCTTATCATACCCTGATAACTTGGGTTTATTCGCCCTTCTCGTTATCCTTAATGTGTTATACGTACCCTTTTATCCCTACTTGTCTTGGGAAGAAGGTTAATCAATTATGCGTGGTATTTCCTACCGTACGCGGATTCAATGAGCTTCGGATTTTCTATCCAGCTCTTTGGGAATCTATATACATACTGTTGTGTACTTTCGTGGTTATTCACTTGATTCCTCCGACATATTGTCGGTTGAGGTTGAGCCACTACTTAGTTGTAGTGCTTCCTCTGTTGTCAGTAGCTTCTGAATTATGCCTGTTCATCTGGTTCTGTACAAGTGTTCTTTACTTGTATGACCTTGCATTTTCTATGCGTTGGTCCTTGTGACTTCGTAAGTTTCCTTCAACTTTTACCACAATGGACATTGTCCCAAATTCCTAGCGACCCCTCTAGATCATCACTGCACAAGAGGAATACCAAAACACTCAGTCCTACAGAGTGCAGAGGCGCAAACTCTTGGCAGTAAATCACTTATGAGATTACAATAGGAATGAATATTGTTTCCTTATTGCCCGGTCTGTCTACCATCTTTATTCATCAACTCATGTCATTGTGTGGTTATTAGCATAGACTGATCACTCGCTGCGCACCATGTTCTTTTGATTCTACAGTATTGGGTTACATGGCATCTGCCGTTGCTAGCATCAGCTCATTCATTTCCACCATTTTATACCATGGTTCACCATTTATATTTCTGAGCTCCTTAAGCGTTATTTACTTATACTTTACGTTCCCACATTTCGTGTTCCTTCTGATCCGGTTACTCCTTGGTTGTCAACAATTGCTATTGAAGCTTATTTTACATCGCTTGGCAATAATTCTATGCTCAAGCTTCACTACATTAGTAGTTTTGAAAGGGATATATTCTTAGACATTCATTGATGGTATCCTCTTCTAGGGATCTGTATGTTCACCGCTCTTGCGGTATCACATTTATGAGGGGTATCCTTGCTCGTTGGTTATTAAACAATCCTATTGGTGTCGTTCTTTATAACTCCCATATGGTTCACAGCTGGTTCTACAACCGTTGGATCTATGTATTGTAGCGGTTCATGGCTTACTAGCCACGTTACCTAGAGTTCTGCTCATTATAGGCGGTTCACGTATCTTTGCATTACTCCATATGCCATCAAATGGCTTGGAGGTACTTACAGGGCTCCATGATAGGATCATTGCATCACGGTTCCATGCCCCTTTAAGTATTTTGGTGTTGATCGGTACCATTGTTAATTTAGGGTATCCCCTGATAAGTGGGATCCCTTTGCTATTCTAACCGAGTGTTCGTTGTAATTCTTGTGCTCTTATCACGACATTCAATTCGACACCCTTCAAGGATTGCTCCTGGGTGTTATCATGTTATGCCATTACCTTTGGCTAACTTATGGGTATGTTCAAATTGTCCCGTTCAGGGTTATAACGTCTCCCGTTCTTAGGGTAGACCATGTGTGCTTCTCTTATGTTTTTAACCGGTTTGATATTTCCTTCGGTGGTGAATGGTATCCTCCGGTACCTTAGATGATCACTCTGTGTACTTATGGTGGTTGTTTTGGGAATCTCATCCAGTTCATTGAACATTGAGGTGTTCATGCTAGGCATTTGCCTCACTGTGTTTAGACTGGGATTCCATTCCAGCTAATATGCTTCATTTCAATATCCTTGAGACATATCCAATGTCTTTTAGTCAATCACTGGTGCCTCTCGCACTTTTTAATTCTTAATCGCTCTCCTGAAGTGAGTTCTTGACTCCTTTAGCTTGTAAGCATATCTGGTTTCTTCGATCATTCAAGGTGTCCAACTGTTTTGGTTTGAATCTACCTTATGGTCCGTAGAACGGAGCTGGCTACTTCCCGTGTTTCGTACACTACATGTATACATACTTGGGGTACCTTATTGGTACGTTACCACTTATCTGACTAATTCACAAATGGTCTGTCAGGCCCGTAAGCTCCTTCGGAGTGCGGTCATCCCACATCCCGTATTTGGGTACACTCGTAGTGCTCGTCACACGCCTAGGTGAAGTATTCTATTGTCAACTCCTTTTGTATCATTCTATGATACTCACCGTGGTTGTTCTGGTTTGTTTTAAAAATCTGAGGTTTAAAAAGAAAGGTTTGTGTTTGAAAGAAAAGGTTTGGGTTTGAAAGAAAAGTTTGAGTTTGCAAGAAAATCTTCATGGCGTTGCCATGTCTGAGGTCTTGTCCAAGTTTAGCTTCTCGCTGACTGGTGTGTTTGTTAACAGGATGGTCAAGCCGTTTGGCCTTTCCAAGGCTTCACTGTTTCAAGTCTTAGGATTGATGATCCTATATTTGCTTCAATCTTCATGGTGGTACTTTAGTAAGTACTTGTTGGTTGTCAAAAGTCTCCCAATTTACCTTGTTGTTGCCGCACTTGTGCGCGGGTACGTCGGTTTTCAGGTTAACATATACCAATTACGGTATTGTTTTCATTCATATTTGGTGGTTTTATTGGATTTTCCACCCATTGTTGATCTTAGTGATCGACCTCCTGAAAACTTCTCAGTGTTCTTGACAAGGTTGTCGTCAATTCGGGTGCTTTCAAGATCCTTGTGGTACTCCATGTACCTTGTTTCGTTGCTCGTTCCCACGCCTTTACGGTGGTTACCGAGATTTGGATAATCCTTAGGAGCTACATCGTAGCCCTGTTGGTGTAAATTCATAAATTCTCTTATAGTTGTCTGAACTATGTTACTCGGGTATTACATCCCTTTTGGCGTCGTAGGTTTGAAGTTAATCCAACCCTGACTAATTCCTTAGTCGGTTGTATGTTTTTGACGGTATGGTAAAACGTTTGTCGTCCGTAGACTCCCTTGTCTCGGGTTTTGTTACTCCGCCTTTTCTGCTTCATTGCGTAGTTGTGCTTCCCTTCTTGTTGGCTATGCATGGTTCTCGCGACTGCGAAGCACGTCGCCCCATGGTGCCGCAAATTTCATTATCCTTTAGTTAAGATTTCTCAATCTTCTGCTAACAAATGCGGTTGTTAACGTTCAAACGGGAACCATCTTCGGGATTTCCAATTCTTGGAATCTACCATATGAATGGTTCCTTCTCTTACAAGGCTTATTTCACAACTTCCAGATCGGGTTTTACCCAAGTACGAGAGGTCTTTCCATCTCTCTGACGTTCTTTCCCCAACTTTACAACGGGGGTTGCAGAGGGCGGGATTGCTTATATAGGTATCCAGTTCATACTAGAAGTTCTTATCTAGCGTATCTCACACGCTAACACTTAACCCTTAGCCCTAAGTCTCTAATTCCTAACTCAGTATTTTCCTAAACTCGGTATTTCGACCATCAGAGCGAAATACCACTTTTTGTAACACCCCTACCGGTAAACAAACAATTACCTCCTAACCCGTCTCCATTACCAATACACAACGCGACGGAATTCAAACTACAACCGGTGGGTGATACATGCCGTTAGTCACCCACGTGACTAACAAGGCCAAATCCAATCCAAACAAACAATACAAATACAATATCGGTCTGATGGGTCTTATCCCGAGTACACTATACAAACGATACTCCCATTACTTAATCAATTCTCAACCTAAATACAAACTTCAATTCCATAATATACAATACAATCTCAATCTATTCTATACCGAGTATCTACAATTCCCATGTCTATCAATGACCTTTCGGTCTTACAATTCCATAATGCAAACAAATACAATCCTTAAACAACTACCCATGCTTATCAATAACCCATCCTACTCTCGAACGGTGGTCGGCTTCAACGTTCCTATAAAATAAAAACGGTGCCCCAAGGGGCTCAGCAAAATTGCTGCATATGAAATTTGCATATCGCGAGCTAACGAGGGTACGCCAACTATTTGGTCGAGAGCATGTGATTCATTTTATTTCAATCAACATGCAAGGCAACAATACGTTATATATGTATGTCAACACAATCAAGGTTCAATGAAGAACACAAACACTAACACGCACGTCAAGAGGTTAGTTTAATATGTTCTTTACTTAGGCTTGAGGGTTTCTACCTCACTATGCCTTACTCAATTGCTCACTGTCTTACCCACTCTCTTGGGTACTCTTACTCACAATCTCAACAAGTTCTCCAATACTCAACTCAATTCTCCACTCAAACTCAAATTCTCATGTCTCTCAAGTCATAACTCAATTCTCAATACTCACATACTCAAATCAACACTCAAATACTCAAGTTCTCAAATCAATTCTCAATACTCAAAGGCATCTTTTAAGTCTTTGCCACGGCCTCCTGGCAGGGTCATACACAAGACCCACCACCGGGCTTACAAATATAAATGGAGCTATACAATTAGCTCCTCAAATCTCGAATGTACAGTTCTCTACCGGACTACTCAAATTCCCAAAACTCCACTCTCGGAGTCATTTCACAATCTCAAGGATTAGCCTAGAAGTATCTCTCTCGGTAACATCTATTAGCTTAGGGAATTCTCAATGTCTAGTATTCTAAGATTTAGGGTTTTACCCAACTTATCGAACACTCTCATGTTCGGGACATTGTTCATTTTAGTCGGTTCCTCTCATTGGGGTTCGACTATTTTTCTAAGGGGTTTGGTGATCCCTTACCATACTTTATTTCTCTCAAGGTTCAAGTTGAACACTCATCAATCCTCTAAATAGAGGTTACTTAAATACTTCCACCATTAATTGTTTTATGGCTTAAGTCAATTAGGTTCTCTAACCGTTATCGGGAGTTTACTAATCCTATACCATTCTCTCACGTTCTAGTGAGTTCAAAGGTTTATGTTATCGTTTATTGGTTCGATAACTTTAGTGTGTTACCACGTTTTCGTTAATTCACAACTTGGCTCTTTCTCGAGTCTCTAACCAAACAAGACTCAATTATGAGTCGATCTACAATACACAATCAACATGCAAGCAACTCATTCACAATTCACCATTTCATTAGTTATACAAACTTTAGTTCAAAATACAATCCAACAAACAACAATACAATACAAGCACTAATAGGTGCAAACAATCCGATTCGTGCATTTATCTTGTTAGGTGGTCACACAATCAAACAAGCACACAAATCGGAGTAACCAAGTTAGGATACAGGGCATGAGAAAATCATACCTTTCACCGGGGTTAACTTTACCAGGTGTTCTCATGTTCCTCGGTTCACCCTTGTCCCTCGAGTCTTACTCTTGAACCACTGATTACATGTCAAATGGTTCTATTAATATTAAGGCGTTACGGTACGTACATAATTGCTACTCCCTTACTTACCCCGTTATCCCGTTATATCAGTTTAACTTAGTGTACTTAGTTTCTCAACTTACTCATTCACTTCCAACCTTTGTTTATACTTCTTAGGACCTTTAAAGGTCACCAAACAACTCCTAAACATCATCTAAAACCAATATCATGCAAATCCCCATCATTTAAACCTTTAAAAACACTTTCGGGAGGATTCTGGGGGTGGTCCGGGACTTGGTCCGGACCCAGCGTCCCGGACCAATGCAGAAACTCACTCTTGGACATTTTTTACTAGTGGTCAGGGACTTGGTCCTGGACCTAGGTCCCAGACCAATGTCAATTTTCAGTCTCGGCTTGTTTTTTGATGCGGTCCGGAACTTGGTTCCTATCCTAAGTCCCGGACCCTGCTAAAAACTGCTATTAAGGTAATTTTTCAGCCCCAAATCAATCCTTAATCCACCCTAAATCTTTCCCTAATCTTTCCACAAGTTTTCTACAAATTTTAACATGTCAAAACATGCTCTAAACCACTCCAAACCAATAGTCAAATTCCTACTCCAACTCTAGCTCAATTTCACAAATTTTCCATTCTCATTTTGCATCTTGCACACTTGTGCATTTTCTAAACTTCTCTTGGCACTTTGTGTTTTGTTCTAACTCCGTTTGACCATTCCAAATCATTCCTAGGCAATTGCATTACCTATACCCAAGTCCATCTATTTCCTTCAATCTCTTACAACCTAGTTTCTCTCCAAACTCCATGGCACTATTTTACTAGTTTGCTACAGATTTTATTCCCTCTCTAATCCCTTCTCCTTCTACCATTCCAAGGTTGTTAATCCATTCAACTCAACCCAACTAAACATCTAAATTCTCCCATGCACCAAGTCATCTAAAAACACTTATTTCCTACCGAAATTTTTCCATAACCTCCCTATAAATCTTACATCCTTAACTTTATCCATACTCACCAACTTTCATCCTTTTTCATTCCTAATCTAGCCACACCCATTAGGGTCCTACCAGCACATAAAATTTCCTCAAAATTCATCAAACAACAATATAGCTCACAACCTCAAACACTTGGCTCCAAGGCCCTTAATTCAAACATCAACTTCACAATTCTATCACATTTTGACCAAACACATTCCTAGTACAAAATTTTGGGTTCATTCATTAATTTACCCATCCCACATTCTAAAACAATTAAAGCAAGTTCCAAGGTAGATTTCTTACCTTAATTTCACAAGTTCCCCTTTTAATTTTCCTCTTGCTCCTCCTCTTCTCAAATTCGGTCAAGTGGGAATGGAGTTGCCAAACTCCATCCCAACATTCAAGAAACACAAAATTTAACACAATTAAAATCCTAAACCTTGGAATACACTAATTCATTGGAAGACTTAGAATATCATGAGTTAGGGTTTACCTTTGGAGCTTTTAAAAGGGGTTTTACCCCTTGAGTCAAGAAGGGGATTACTCCACCATTGGAGGGTTAAAACAAGGCTCCAAAACAAGAAGAGAACAAGGCATGAGAATGGGCAAAAATTGGCCAGGACTACAAGATGGGAAAAATATGAGGTTTCTTGGAACTTTTTACCTTAATGGAAAGAGAAGCCTCCAAGCTTCAAGATGGTGTGCTTTCCTCCTCAAATGGCCAAAACCCATGGAGATGAAGTTCTTCATTTTTGGATTTTGAAAAGAGAGAATGATAGAGAATGATGAGGAGATGAAGAATATGTGATTATTTTTGTGTTTTGAGCTTCCATGAAGCTTGGGCAAAGCAAAGAAGCTTGAGTAGCCATGGGAGGAGAAGAGAAATCAGCAGCCATGGAGGAGGAAAGAGAGAACGGCAGGGATGAAAGAAAAGAGATGAAAGGGAAGAGGGAAAAGAGAGAAATGGAGGAGAGAGGGGCTTACTTTTTGTACTTTTCTTTTCTTTCTTTCTAACTAGATTTATTAATGTGTGTGTGGGGGCTGTTTACTAGCTAAAAACCGGCCCCCACTATATACCCATGATGGAGCGTTTTTCATCTTTTACAGAAAACGCTCGTTATTTTACCTGGGTTTAGCACTATTCACTAACCGGGCCCGTTTTCTGAAATTTTCTCGTTTCTTGAATTTTAATGGCTCTTAAGCTTCCATTAATGTTTATTTACAGTTATTTGATGAACTATAATTTTACGGGTTCATTTGACCACTCAAAGACGTTTTCGGGTTTTCTTGAAAAACGTGCGCTAAAGCTTTATTAGCGTTTTAGTACGTTATTTGGATCCATTTTTTTCGGGAATTGTTCCCATATATTATTTAGGCCTTATTAAGCCTTTAAAATTCATTTAATACTCTTGTTGGGCATATTCCTCCTATGGTCACTTAACGCTCAATTTAGTGTTTTTCGCTTTTTAAGCGTATTCTTGTTTCTTTTGGATTTATTCTCTTTACCAACATTACTTAGGCACTATTAGGCCCTCAAATATCATATTAGAGTAATTTAATCACCCTAATTAAGTTTGGGGTATTTCAGTTATATTGTTATATGCTATGTGAAAAGCATGTGTTATGATTGTTTATTGTATGGTTGTTACAATTTTTTACTTTACAGTTTTATTATTAAAATAGTATTGCATGTACAACAAACTGCATTGTAACACCCCTACCGCTAATCACATCATTATCTCCTAATTACCTAGTGCATTCTTACCTTCACAGCGGAAAATCCATTCCAAAGGCGGGTGAAACAGTGTCGTTAGTCACCCACGTGACTAACAAGGCCTAGTCCCAATACAGTAATGGTCTGATGGACCGGAATATCGAGTACTAAACAGATACAATCAACACTTTAATTCCAAACCGAGTAAATACTATTCTCCAATCAATCCTGATTCAACACTTACAATTCAATATACCGAGTTTACAAATGTACAAACAGGAAAAACAATCTATTCTCACGAGTCTAAACACAATTACCAAGAGTCTAACATCCTACCCATGTCTCACAATTCTACATACTTCCCTAAATGCATAAGGGTGTACCACATGGTACACCGGCAATTCAAAAGGGCTACTAGCCCACGTACAGCTCAGTACACCGCTCAAAACAATTCTAGACACCGAAAGTAATACAGTTCGATCTCTCTCATCAACCACCAACCATCTCGGGTACTTGGAAAATAAAAACAGTGCCCCAAGGGGCTCAGCAAAATTGCTGGCATGAAATTCACATACCCCACGTGCTAACGGGGGTACGCCGACTACTTGGTCCCCTACATGGAGTTCATTTTAATTCAAGTATACTTGCTATATGAACAATATTAAAATCATGCATAGGCACACTCATACATAGAGCATCACACAAGAAATGGAAACAATACACAATTCATCCATTCAACAATTACAGAGGCCCTTGAGATTCACTTCTCAAGTTCTAGCCTCATCCATTGTTAGTCAATTTCTCATCCGGGTTAATCGGATGTTCTCAACTCTTTTACTCCTGATCAATGACTTACTCTAGCCATGATCTTTACTTTACCAATTACTCCTCTTTTCAATAATACTCAAGTCAAGTCGGTATGATCTCTGGGCAGGGACAAGACTATCCCACCACTGGGCTTTAGGTTTGCTTACTTCCCCAGGTTGTTACCCATTTAAGGTGTTTGGACCATTGGGAAAGGTTAGGCCAATTTCTCTAAGTTAGAAATGTTACATAGTTAGGGAGTTAGTGAGAATCTTTCACAATCAACAAGTCAAGGTTAGCGCACTCTCACACATCCAAACATACAAGTACTTCATCCAACCATTTCATCTTTCATGAATTATACAAACTTCAAGTTCAGCCATAGCTCAATCAATGGGTAATGATTCACAAGGCATACGAAAATGCAATAAATCATATTCGTGCATTTATCTTGATTAGGTGATTGCATAAAAACACATAAACACACAAATCGAGGAAACCTCGTTAGCATACAAGGTATGAGTAAATCATACCATTCACCGTAGTTATCGGGTTGCTGACTCTCCTTCGGAGTCCAACTATTCAAATCCTATAACATACATGGAATCGGGCGGTTAATTATCTATAATTAACCTAACCACTTCATCTTTAGTGTTTCCCAATTTACAGTTACTAACTCCTTACATTTTAAACTCATTCTCATAAGTTACTTACTTTTCATTACTTCTCAAGCTTGTTTATACCACTAATGACCATTTTTTATCATTAATTAAGTCTTAAAAATCTTATAATATCAATGCCATTCAAATCCCCACCTTTAAATCCCATTTATACACATTTTAATGCACTTTTGGGTTGGTCCGGGTCCCAAGTCCCGGACCAATGCTGGAATGTATTCTCGGCTACTTTTAATGGGGGTGATCTGGGTCCTTGTAAGGGACTTAAGTCCCGGACCACTCCCACATTACACTCTCGGCCATTTTTTGATGTTGGTCCGGGACTTGGTCCTGGACCTAAGTCCCGGACCCTGCTACATTTTGACAGATTTTACATTTTCATTAGTTGTTCTTTCTTCTTTTCTTTGCCCAACTCTTTCCCAATCTTCCCACATATATTCTAGCACGTTTTAACACTCATTGGACACTCTAAACTTCCCTAAACCATTTACTAAACTCATTACTCAATTCTTGGCTAATTACACAATTTTCCCACTCTTAATTTCCCTTGAAGTTCTTGCTACAAATTTTTGCTCTACTTCTTTTCTCTAACTCATGGCTCTTCAACTAATGTATTCCTAGTATTCATTGCATTATTTTCATCCCAAGTTATACTTCATTACATGACTTCTCTCTAATATAGCTTCCAAGGTAACTAGTTATTTCAATGGAGCTCTAAAACACACCTAGACCAACCTAGGTTCTTTCTCCTCATTAAACGCCTAAGTAATCTAGTTTGCTACAGAAATTTTGATCGAGGTTCCCTATATTTCTAAGCTTTGCCCACATGATTTATTCAGCTCATCAAAACCAATCCAACAACACACCATTTTAGACACTAATCACTACATTTAATTTCAGCACTTAGCACTTATTCACTTGGCTCACAGGCCTTTAATCATCAACATAGCAATACTAATATAATCCTATCTCATTTTTATCATTGCGGTAGCATAATCCATACTAAGCAATGTAATTACTCATACTCAAAACATTAAAAATCTGTTCTAGGTAAGTTCAGTACCTTAGTGCTTCCAGTTCTCTTTTTCTTTCTTTCTTTCTCCTTTCTTCATGTTCTTTCTTGCTCTTTCTTTCACAATCGGTCAAATAGGGATTTATTCCCTAATGCTACAGCCATGCCCATGAACACTAATGAGCATTATGAAAACACTTAAGCACTAAAATCAGCCTTAAGCAACAAGGTAGGGTTTTATGCCCTAAGATGAGGATTTACCTTCCAAGTCTCTAGGTGAGGGTTTGGAAAGCAAATAACAAGATTCCAGCTCCTATTTTGAATCCAAAACCAGCTAGAACAAGAGCAAAAATGGAGCTAAAAAATCTGGAAATTTCGGTAGTCAAGAAAGGCTAGAAAGGAGATGGTTTGAGCTCTTTCTTACCTTAACGAAAAGGGAGTAGTCTAGCTCGAAATGGTCTTCTTCAAACTTCAAAAGGAGCTCCAACCATGGTGACCAACTTCACCATTTTCAGATTTTGAAAAGAGGGGAATGCTCTACAAGATGAGGGGAGTTCAATGGTGTAGTTTTTTTACTATTTGGACTTAATTTGAGCCTTCAAAAATGGGAGAGAAGTGAGAGCTAGGTGGAGGGCTCACAAATCACCATTAGAGGTTGAAGGGAGAAGGAGTCTGAAGGAGGGAGAGAAAAACGTGGGAGAGTAAGAGAATGAGGAGGAGAGAGATTAAAACTTGCTTTTGTATTTTTTCTCTCTCTTTTACTTTATTCCTTGTCTTTTACTAGCTAATAAGGAATTAAAAGGAGGTTGGGAGAGGGCTGGAAAAACGTGACCCACACACCAATATCAGAAATGCCAGCTTTTTATTTACAAAGGGGGAGGAATATTTTTGTCTATTTACAATTAACACCCCATAAGTCCCCGTTTTGACACTATTCACTAACCGGAGCCCGTTTTCTGGAATTTTCTCGTTTAATTAATTTTAGTGGCTCCAGACCTTCACTAACGTTTAATTATAGACATTTGATTGACTATTATTTTTACGAGTCTATTAAACCCGCTTAAAGTCACATTTTCCCGGTTTTCTCGAAAAACGTGTTTTAAGGTTCGTTTGCGTTTTTACCCCATTTTATGCATCCGTTTTCTTCGGGAAATGTTCCCACATATTTATTTAGACATAATTAAGCTTATAAAATCTCATTAGCCTAATTAATCACTATTTTTAAGTTCGGGGTATTTCAATCTACCCCCCTTAAAGTACTTTGCCCTCAAAGTTAGTCAAAGTTGGTGGATTACCATCTTTACTTATTTGACATCTCAATTGTAAAAATCATACATTACTAATCCTTACAGAATCTCAACTCTGTCCAACAAAGGTGTTACCATACAATACAACATAAGCACAATACACACTGTGCAAGCACACCACAATACAATTGCAAGCAATCCAATGCAAGCATTACAATCAGCATACCACCCATCTGATTTTATAATACAAAATGTATGCATACATACAATGCAAAGCTATCCCGAAACAATGCAAAAATTCTTTCGTATGATCCCGCAGGCACTCAGGTCATCTAGACACAAGACTTCCCTATGTCCCGCTGCCCTTGGAAAAATACAAAACACACTGCCACCGCACCAACCGGTCACTTAGGACCACCGCACGTACGGTGCAGTGGTTTCAAAACTAATCTTCATTCTCAAGTTTGAAGGAAAATCCTTTTTGCCAAAAATTAGTTAGAATTCTTTTTGACAACACAATCAGCTCCAAATCCAATTTATGCTCATTACATCTATCCTAAGCGTGTTTACTTGTGACCACTTGAAGGGAGCTTCAAGAATTATTTAACCCTGATGTGATCAGCGTCAGTGTTGAACTATCTTTCCACCCTAATTTGTGTTCAGTTTCCCTTGATCTGATCAGGATCAACTTCGACTTCCCACTTCAGTTTCAAACAGTAATTTGTTCAAACATTTTCCATTTTCTATCTTTTAATTATTCTAGTGATGATCACACATCAATACATCTCCAAGGGATGGACTCAGTCCATCAATCATAATTTACTTTTAACCATGGAACTTAGGTCATCGATCACTCTCAATTTACTTCCAAATAATTTACTTGGGAATTCACTACTTATGGGACTCATTCCATCAATTATTACTCCTTTAATCGATTATTCTCAATCATCTCAAATAATTTATCTAAGGAATACAATACTTGTGGAGCTCAACCCACCAATCATTCTCAGTTTGCCTCAAAACAATCACCTAGGGAGCTTAATTCCCTCTAGGTTCTACATCGGTTTCATAACGACTCATGCATCACCATGCTATGTCTAACCTCAAATAGACATATACTATAAGGGTTCTCATTCCCCTCAGGAGTTCCTCTACTCCTTTTTACTAGTACTCTCACACAGGAGTTACAAGATAGGTATATTTATATCCAAGGTATTCGCATCTCTTGTGCGCAATTACCACAATTACGCTATGAATGAATACATATGTTTAAGTAACATAAGTACCATTCATCAAACCAATTCTCATTTGTGCAATGCACACTGTAGTTTATGTACTTAATACGTGAAACATACACTAAGCGGTTTTTCACTCTACCCCCTTAAAAGGGATTACACCCACGTAATCTACCATATGTTATCATTGAACATTGGTTCACTAAATACAGGCATCCTGAAGCGTTTTAGCTTCCATGTGGTCTACTGTACAATGTATTCTGGTCAAAGGGTCTTAACCATATTGACGGTTTAGTCCATGCACCAAGAATTCTCATCTAAGTTTATTTATCTCATAACCGGTTCGGTTCTAGCCTATTATGCTTCAAGGCATTGATGATTAGCCATTCTTTCATACTCACTGGGTATATCAAACCTCTGAGCTAGGGCCTACTAGCTTCTGCTGGGCGACCCTGATAACTTTAGAGCTTAATTCGCCCTTCTCATTATTCTTAATGTATTACACATCTACTTTTTGTCCCTTTTATCTTGGGATATGCGGTTTCTCAACCGGCACGTGGTATCACTTACCGTACTCGAACTAGTTGTGTTATGGATTTTCCATCCAGTTTTCTCGGAATCTATTGTGCATACTGCTGTATACTTCTATGATTACTCACTTAGTTCCTCTGACTTGTTGTCGGTTAAGGTCGAGCTACTACTTTGTATGTAGTGCTTCCTCCGTTATTGGTGGCTTCTACATTATGCTCACCTATTTGGTTCTTGTACAAGTATTCTCCCATTGTACGACCCTGCATTTCATATGCATCGGTCCTTATGGCATTCATAAGCTTCTTTTCGTTTTTATTCTGGTGGAATTTACGGGTTGTGATTGTTGGCTTCTCCAACGTTCCTCGTGCATCTTTGGCCAAAAGGCCGCACAGTTTATTGCTAGATTTACGCTTAAACTGGCTTGCGCTATGTTCACTGTTGCGTTTGTAAGTCTTCCGTATTTAATACGGTTGGTTGTCTAGGAATCGGGTGCTCTCGCCCCAATCTATTATTCTTCTTATCGAGTTGATCCACTAGGAATGCACTTTCAGTTCCTTTGCAATTATAATAGGAATGAACAATGCGTTCCCTGTGAGATAGTTGTCATATGGTTCAGACTATAGGCTTTCATGCCCAGTCTATCTACCAACCCTTGCTTATCATATACACTGAGTCTAGCTCATAGGTCCTTTTGTTTTCCATATCATTATCCAATTATATTCACATAATGGTCGCTTGCTGCACACCATGTTCTTATTCATTGTGCAGGTAATGTTTTCATGGCCTCTTCTACTGTGGTAACTTGCCTTTATACTTTGCCCATTGTTGGAGCAACTCCTTAACCGTTCACTCCAATATCTCGTCTTATATTCAATCCCTTCGTGGTGTAAGTACACTGGGAGTTCTCTAGATTCTTGTGTATGGCTGTTGCCGTATCAGACCGTAAGATTATTATCTTTTAATGTGAAGATGTTCTACTTCAGATTTGGTTCATGTGTAGGTTAGTCTCCCTCACATTCTGTTGTCACTTATGATACTGTTTACCAAGTAACTTGGCTGACCAAGGAAGAAGTAATCCATTGGATCACAAGCTCTTTTGGGCGTTGGTCATTTGATGTGTCATATTATCCACTCACATTGCTTGTTTTGACATTTACCGCCTTCTAAATCCTGGGTATTGGATACAAGGTCTGGTCGTGCAGTTTTACTTCTCCATATACAGCATTGGGACATCCCAAAGGAACTTCCAGGGTTTACAGTTCCCGTTTTCCAATAGAATGGTATTCTATCATTGATAAGTGAAAGCTCATGTTGAGGGGTTTATTACCACTCATAAGCCTCACAATATGGGTTTTACTGTGTTAGCCTCTGCTTATGTACTTCCACCATTCATACAATGGTTCACCATTTTCTCGGTTGACTACATAGTATCTTTGCATCTCTATGCTCCTAGAGCGTTATCACTTTACAGTTCGCATCATACACATAATGTGTTTGCTTCTAAACCAACTACTCTTCAGTTTTCAACCATTGTTGTCAAGCTTTCTTATTCATACCATTCTTGGAATTTTTCTTTTTTTTGGTTCAAATTGTTCCTTGGCAATAATCATATGCTCAGGCTTGATGTTTTAATGGGTGAAAGCTTTTCCTGAAGGGTTCACATAATCCCCGCATTAGCGGCCTCATGATGACGAGGGGTATTCCCACTCCACTAATTTCTTATAGTGCCGAGCGTGGGTCGAATCAATGGTGTCGTCGCTAGATTCTTATGTCTTTGTACTACTGTTACTATAGAGAGCAGGAAGGGCAACTAAACCCTTGTCAACTATATACTAGGCTGATGCTCTAGTGATAGTGACACTAAAGTATCCTTCACTCTAAGCGGCTCATTGCATTGAATCCAAATCGAGTGGTTCAATTGTCACTCTATTCATTGTATGAAATAATATACCATTCTCGGTAATTCTTTTTATTATCCAATATGGGTTTTGCAACCGTTTAAAGCTACATAACATAGTTGGTTCAGGGCTTTTAAGCCACATGGCTTCGAGCTATGCTCTTTGCAGGCTGTTTATGCAAGTTTCAACTTCTTCATATATCGTCAAATGGTTTGAAGGTGGTTATAGGCTTCATGACAAGGTCGTTGCATCACGCTTCCATTCATGGGAGGCCCCTTAGGCGATCTGGTATTAATTAGTGCCCCTTAGCAATTTAAGGTATTGCCTGTTAAGTGGGATCCCTTCTATGTTTAGAACCGAGTATTCATTTTAGCTCTCGGGCATCTATCACGATATTTCGTTCAACTGTTGTTGACTTAGACACCCTTCAAGGACTGCTCCTGGGTGTTATTAGATTACGCCATTACATCTGGCTAATATTTATGAGTATGTCTGGTCGGCTATACCACATTGCAGCATCGTATTCTGAACCATCCCGTTTAGGGTTATAATGTCTCCCGCTCTTGGGTAGACTGTTGATACTTTCGCCTTGTGTTCTAGACCGGGTTAAGCATCCTCTTTAGTGAAGAATAATACTCTCGGTAGTCATGGTGATTGTTCTGGGAATTCTATCCCATTCATCGAATGTTAACTTGTCCGTGTAGGCATATGCCTTACTGTTTGAGGCTGGTATTCATTCCAGCTTCCATGCATTCCTTCGAGATCCTCGAGACATATCCAATGTCTATATTAAATAATCCGTGCTCCTTGCACTTCTTGGCTTCCAATCATTTCCCTTAGATGAATTTTCTGATTCCTTTATACTTGTTAACTTAATTGAGTTCCTTCGCTTCGATCGTCCGAGGTATCCATTTGTTCTGGTTTGAACTTACTTGTTGTCCGTAGAACGGAGTCAACTACTTTTCATGTTCTGTACACCACTTGTATACATATGTGGGGTACCTTACTGATACATTGCTACTTACCTGACTAACCTATAAGTAGGTCCGTCAGGCCCACAAGCTCCTATCGGAGTGTGGTCGTCCCACATCTCATTTTTGTACACTCGTAGTGTTCTTCACACTCCTAGGTGAAGTATTCTGTTGTCAGCTCCACTTATATCGTCCTATGATGACTTATTGTGGTTCTTCTGAGTTGGTTTTAGAAATAATCTGAGGTTTGAAGAAATATTTGAGTTTTAAAAGAAAATTTTGGGTTTAAAAGAAAAACAATTCTCATGGCATTTTAATGCTGGTTGATTCTGACCAAGTCTAGCTTCTCGCTAACTGGTATATTCCTTACTACAATGGTTAGACCGTTAGGCTCCAAGGTTTCGTTTTAAGGTTCCTAGGATTTATGATCCTTTATTTGCTTCATTCACCATCTTGGTACTTCACTAAGTACTTGTTGCTTGTTATAAGCTTATCTGAATAGTCCCGTTCTTACTGCACTTGTCGTGGAAAGTGTGCGGTATAGGGGGTTTTTGGGTTAACATATACCGCTTATGGTATTGTTTCCATCCATATTTGGTAGTCTTGTTGGCTCTTCCTTTGATCCTTTAGTCTTAATGATCAATCTTCTGAGTAGCTTATCAATGTTCTTAACATGGCTGTCATTAATCCGGGTGCTTCTCCACTCTCGGAGACCCCTAATTATTTAGTTTGGTATCGTTCCTTATTGCTCGTTCCCACATATTTACCGTGGTTACAGAGACTTAACTGTTTAGGCGCTACTTCTGTAGTCCTATCGGAGTAGATATAGTAGATGTCCTTGTAGCCGCCTGAGCTATGTCGTTTAGGTATCGTAAGCTCTTTGGCGTCGTAGGCTTGGAGTTAACTACTCCTAACTATCCCCTAGTTGGTTAGTATACCGCTGGTGGTGTTATCTAACTTTTACAGTCCCGTAGACTCGTGTCTCGGGTTTTGTTACTTCCCTTTTTCCGCTTCGCTGCACGCTTAGTGCTTCACTTCCTACTGCTGCTTGACCAGCCAGGTTCTCGTGACTGCTAAGCATGTCACCCCTTGCTGTCGTAAATTCCAGTCACCTTATGGCTAGGATTCTCATTCTACCGCTACGAAGTGCGGGTATTATTGTTCAAAAGGAAACCGTCTCTGAGATTCTGGCTCTTGGAATCAACCGTATGACAGGTTCTATGTTCTTATCGGGTTATTTCATAATTGCCAGATCGAGTTTTCCCGAGTAAGAGCGGCTTTCCGTCTCTCTGGAGTTATTTCCTAAGTTATAAAATGGGGGATGTGGAGGGCGGGTCTGATATTGTAGGTATCAGGTACCCACCGGGAGTTCTTATCTAGCGTATCTCTCACGCTATCACTTAACCCTTAGCCCTAAGTCTCTAATTCCTAACTCGGTATCTCCAGTCATCAGAGTGATAATTCGCTCTAATACCACTTTTTGTAACACCCCTACCGCTAATTACATCATTATCTCCTAATTACCCAGTTCATCCTTACCTTCGCAACAGAAAATCCATTCCAACGGCGGGTGAAACAATGTCGTTAGTCACCCACGTGACTAACAAGGCCTAGTCCAAATACAGTAACGGTCTGATGGACCGGAATATCCGAGTACTAAACAGATACAATCAACAATTCATTTCCAAACCGAGTAAATACAATTCTTCACTCAATCTTGTTTCAACACTAACAATTCAATATACCGAGTTTACGAATGTACAAACCAAAATACATTCTGTTCTCACGAGTCTAAACACAATTACCAAGAGTCTAACATCCTACCCATGTCTCACAAGTCTACATACTTCCCAAAATACATAAGGGTGTACCACATGGTACACCGGCAATTCAAAAGGGCTACTAGCCCATGTACAGTTCAGTTCACCGCTCAAAACAATTCTAGACACCGAAAGTAATACAGTCCGGTCTCTCTCATCGACCACCAACCATCTCGGGTATCTGAAAATAAAAACAGTGCCCTAAGGGGCTCAACAAAATTGCTGGCATGAAATTCGCATACCCCACGTGCTAACGGGGGTATGCCGACTACTTGGTCGCTTACATGGAGTTCATTTTAATTCCAGCATACATGCTATATGAACAATATTAAAATCAAGCATAGACACACTCATACATAGAGCATCACACAAGCAATGGAAACAATACACAATTCATCCATTCAACAATTACCAAGGCCCCTGAGATTCTCTTCTCAAGTTCTAGCCTCATCCATTGTTAGTCAATTTCTCATCCGGGTTAATCGGATGTTCTCAACTCTTTTACTCTTGATCAATGACTTACACTAGCCATGATCTTTACTTTACAAATTACTCATCTTTTCAATAATACTCAAGTCAAGTCAGTATGACCTCCGGGCAGGGGCAAGACTATCCCACCACCGGGATTAGGTTGGCTTACTTCCCCAGGTTGCTACCCATTTAAGGGGTTGGACCATTGGGAAAGGTTAGGCCAGGATTCGGATAACAACCTTTCGTGTCTCCTCATCCTCACGCGTGGCCAAAGCTATATCGGGCTTCTTACATACTTCATCCAACCATTTCATCTTTCATGAATTATACAAACTTCAAGTTCAGCCACAGCTTAATCAATGGGTAATGATTCAAAAGGCATACGAAAACGCAATAAATCATATTCGTGCATTTATCTTGATTAGGTGATTGCATATAAACACAGAAACACACAAATTGAGGAAACCTAGTTAGCATACAGGGCATGAGAAAATCATACCGTTCACCGTAGTTCTCGGGTTGCCGACTCTCCTTTGGAGTCCAACTATTTAAATCCTATAACATACATGGAATCGGGCAGTTAATTATCTATAATTAACCTAACCACTTCATCTTTAGTGTTTCCCAATTTACAATTACTAACTCCTTACATTTCAAACTCATTCTCATAAGTTACTTACTTCTCATTACTTCTTAAGCTTGTTTATACCACTAATGACCATTTCTTATCATTAATTAAGTCTTAAAAATATTATAATATCAATACCATTCAAATCCCCACCTTAAAATCCCATTTATACACATTTTATGGCACTTTTTGGTTGGTCCGGGACCTTGTCCGGGTCCCAAGTCCCAGAGCAATGTTGGAATGTATTCTCGGCTACTTTTAATGGGGGTGGTCTGGGTCCTTGAAAGGGACTTAAGTCCCGGACCACTCCCAGATTACACTCTCGGCCATTTTTTGATGTAGGTCCGGGACTTGGTCCTGGACCTAAGTCCCGGACCCTGCTACATTTTGACAGATTTTACATTTTCATTAGTTGTTCTTTCTTCTTTTCTTTGCCCAACTCTTTCCCAATCTTCCCACATATATTCTAGCATGTTTTAACACTCATTGGACACTCTAAACTTACCTAAACCATTTACTAAACTCATTACTCAATTCTTGGCTAATTACACAATTTTCCCACTCTTAATTTCCCTTGAAGTTCTTGCTACAAATTTTTGCTCTACTTCTTTTCTCTAACTCATGGATCTTCAATTAATGCATTACTAGTCATCCCAAGTTTTACTCCATTACATGACTTCTTTCTAATATAGCTTCCAAGGTAACTAGTTATTTCAATGGAACTCTAAAACACACCTAGACCAACCTAAGTTCTTTCTCCTCATTAAACGCCTAAGTCATCTAGTTTGCTACAGAAATTTTGACAGAGGTTCCCTACAATTCTAAGCGTTGCCCACATGGTTTATTCAGCTCATCAAAACCAATCCAACAACACACCATTTTAGACACTAATCACTACATTTAATTCCAGCACTTAGCACTTATTCGCTTGGCTCACAGGCCTTTAATCATCAACATAACAATACTAATATAATCTCATCCCATGTTTATCATTGCGGTAGCATAATCCATACTAAGCAAAGTAATTACTCATACTCAAAACATTAAAAATCTGTTCAAGGTAAGTCAATTACCTTAATGCTTCTAGTTCTTTTTTTCTTTCTCCTTTCTTCTTGTTCTTTCTTGCTATTTCTTTCACAACCAGTCAAATGAGGATTTATTCCCTAATGCTACAGCCATGCCTGAGAACACTAATGAGCATTATGAAAACACTTAAGCACTAAAATCATCCCCAAGCTACAAAGGAGGGTTTTACGCCTTAAGATGAGGATTTACCTTCCAAGTCTCTAGGTGAGGGTTTGGCTAGCAAAAAAAAAAAAGATTCCAGCTCCTATTTTGAAGCCAAAACTGGCTGGAACAAGAGCAACAATGGAGCTCAAAAATATGGAAATTTCGGTAGTTAGGAAAGGCTAGAAAAGGAGATGGTTTGAGCTCTTTCTTGCCTTAAAACGACAAGGGAGTAGTCTAGCTCGAAATGGTCTTCTTCAAACTTTAAAAGGAGCTCCAACCATGGTGACCAACTTCACCATTTTCAGATTTTGAAAAGAGGAGAATGCTCTCCAAGATGAGGGGAGTTCAATGGTGTAATTTTTTTGCTATTTGGACTTGATTTGAGCCTTCAAAAATGGGAGAGAAGTGAGAGCTGGGTGGAGGGCTCAAAAATCGCCGTTAGAGGCTGAAGGAAGAAGAAGGAGTCTGATGGAGGGGGAGAAAAATGTGGGAGAGTAAGAGAATGAGGAGGAGAGAGATTAAAACTTGTTTTTGTACTTTTTCTCTCTTTTATTGTATTCCTTGTCTTTTACTAACTAATAAGGAATTAAAGAAGGTTGGGATAGGGCTGGAAAAATGTGACCCACACACCCATATAAGAAATGCCAGATTTTTATTTACAAAGGGGGAGGAGTATTTTGGTCTATTCACAATTAACACCCCATAAGTCTCCGTTTTGACACTATTCTCTAACCGAAGCCCATTTTCTGGAATTTTCTCGTTTAATTAATTTTAATGGCTCCAGACCATCACTAACGTTTAATTATAGACATTTGATTGACTATAATTTTTACAAGTCTATTAAACCCGCTTAAAGTCACATTTTCCCGCTGTTCTCAAAAAACATGCTTTAAGGTTCACTTGCGTTTTTAACCCATTTTATGGATCCGTTTTCTTCGGGAATTGTTCCCACATTTTTATTTAGGCATAATTAAGCTTCTAAAATCTTATTAGCCTAATTAATCACTATTTTTAAGTTCGGGGTATTTCATGCTTGCTCTCGACCAATTAACTAGAGGGGGGGTCTGAGGGGGCATGACGGTCATGTAATAACATAATCAGTAGTGGCTGATTTCATACAATACAACAATATTCTACAGGATCGTAGTTGATTGCTGTTGCAGAGGTGCAACATTTTGGTAGCGATATACTTTTGAGGATTATTGTATACGCTTGATTTTTTGACTCGGGTTTTATAAACCGTGTGTATTATATTCGTAGATGCTCACGAGTACGGGATTGTCTTATGGATTATATTATAGATTTGCTACTACTATCTATCTCTCATTATCACTACATGAATGTTTCGTATGTGTACAACTGTAAATTGGAAGCTTTATCACTCGTATGGGCGAGTGAGGGCGGTAACACCATTAGTTTGCAATAATCTTTATTTTTCGCTGCGATTAATTTAATTGAGTACAACGATTAGATGACAATTAGGAAATGTTTAAGTAGGGGTGTTACATCACCGGTCAATGGTCATTAGTCATTGGTCATATGTCGCTGGTCAAAGTGTACTGGGAAAAAGGATTTCCATTCTTTAAGAGAGGGTGGGGAATCACGTTAGAGGGTTTTGGATAATCTCATTCACTTTTCCTTTCCTGAAAATAGGAAACAATTACTACACAAACAACAGAAAATGGAATCATTCCGATTCCCTTTCCTGAGACTCATAGTGTATGACTCTAGAGACTAACAAATAAAATTGTTTCATTTGTAAATGTAATACTTGATTCCAAGAGAACCAAAGATGGTAGATGTAGCTACCGAAACCAACAACTCTTGCCTTAAAGATCAATTTGTGCTTGCATTTAAACTAAACATATCCATACATCAGACAATGTATAGTAGTAAAGCCATATCCCACATACTCATAACCTTCTAAAAATTAATTGAGAGATGGAACAATGAATTAATATAACACTCTTTTAGAATCTAAAAAAAACATACATCTGTTAGGAATGCTAGGATGTTACTCTTGACACAATTTGGAACTCAACCTTAAGTTGAACTGTAAAATATTGGTTTTGATTTTAGACTTTTTACATCAGTTTTGGTTAGATCAGTGAACCCCGTTTTGTGGTTTTGTTGACTAAAAAATCTACTACAATTGGTTAATATAGACTAAACATTGTTATTATTATAAATTAAATTCTAAAAAATAAAACAATCTGCTACAATTGGTTTAGGTTAGCCTGTTACCCAATGAAATACCCTAAACCTTAATTACATTAATTAATCATGAATTAAGTAAATTAAAGAGTTAATAAATGGTTAGGAATTGATTAATAAGGCTAAAATATGCCTTAAGATTATCGAGGAACAATCTAAGATCATATATAAGCAAAAATGTACTTCAAGATCACTTAGGGCAAAAATGTGATTTAAGAAATCTAAGGGATTATGTGACCTTAATTAGGGTCCAAAGTGGATTCCTAAACCTCATATGTAAGGTGAGAACATGATAAAACAATTACCAAAGAAAACCAAGTCATAAAATGTGTTAAAACACAAAGAAGAGCCTTAAGACTCTTTAAAACACATTTTTATGAAATTGTCTTGAAATTAACTTTGGGAGTTTATTAAGCCTTTTGTACACCATAGGGGACTAAGGAACTATGATGTACCACATTGGGAAGCTTAATAAAGAAAAACAAAAAAAAAAATCAGAAATGTGCACCAAATTATGAATAGTGCCAATCAAGGCCTTATTCTCATTTGACTTGGTAAATGGTTAAACTGACCTAGATAAATATCTAATAGGGGGCTGGAAATCACTTGATTATTTATTATATATAGTTCAACTTCTCTTCTTTAGATAAGAGCAAATTAAGTGATAAGTCATCATTTTCTTACTTACACCTTAAGACACCTGCTTCGCAACCTTGCTGAAATCCTTCACAAATCTCCGGCAGTAACCTGCCAACCAAGAAAGCTCCGAATGTCGGTAACTGTCTTCGGTCTCGGCCAGGTACGTACGGCATCAATCTTAGCTGGATCCACCGCGATCCCAGCATCCGAAATGACATGACCTAGGAAAGAGACCTGGTCAGGCCAAAACTCACACTTGGAGAACTTAGCATATAGCTTGTTCTCCCTCAGTATTTCTAACACCCTCCTCAAATGTTCCTCATGTTCAGCTCTCGATTTTGAATATATTAGAATGTTGTCGATGAATACCACAACCGACTTGTCCAGCTCCCAGAACAAGCGGTTCATCAGGTCCATAAATTTCGCCGGTGCGTTCGACAAACCGAACGGCATCACTGTAAACTCATAGTGGCCGTATCATGTTCGGAATGCCATCTTCTCAATATCCCCCTCCTTAATTGTTATCTGATGATACCCTGATCTGAGATCAATCTTGGAAAACACTGATGCCCCCTTCAACTGATCGAACAGATCATCAATGCGGGGTAGTGGATACTTATTCTTTACAGTTACTGCTTCAACTCAAACTCTCTGTAGTCGATGCGAGGCGGAAACTACCATCCTTCTTCTTCACAAAGAGAACTGGTGCTCCCCATGGTGACACACTCGGTCTTATGAATCCCTTGTCTAACAAGTCTTTCAACTGATCTTTCAACTCTTTCATTTCTGCTGCCGGAGCCGTGCGATATGGTGTTTTGGCTATCGGTCCGGTTCCAGGTAGCAGCTCGATGGTGAACTCTACCTCCCGAATGGGTGGCATGCCGGGCAGTTCCCGTGGAAAAAGATCGGGGAACTCTGACACTACTGGTAAGTCGGGGTCGAACTCGAGGTCCCTCTCTATGTCCTGGACATAGCAGAGATATACTTCTTCCTTCCTCCTCATTTCCTTATACATTGCCATAGCGGTGATGATCTTAGTGGAAGGCTCTCTGGGCCTCTAGCGGTATGATATTGTTACCTCAGACGGACTCCTGAGCAGTAGTCTATGCTCGGCGCAGAGGATACGTCCCTTGTGCCGCTCCAACCAGTTCATCCCGAAAATAACATCAAATTCCAACTCACTGAACTCAATAAAACTGACTGGAAAATCTTCCCCCTTAATTCTGATGATGGCTCCTCGGTAGTAGCGAGTGCAACGAACCTTCTCTTTAGACAGGAGTGTAACCGTGAAGTCGGGTAGCTCATCAGCGTCCAGCCCCAACCTTCTAGCAAAGATGCCAAGATAAAGGTATGCGAGGCCCCTGAGTCGAAGAGAACTGATGCCTCAATCCATTACTCGGAAAGGTTCCGGTGAGGATAGTACCGCTTGCGTCGCCTGTGCCTCTGTAAGTATGCTTAGCGCACCTTTCGTACCGAGTCCATAACCTAATTGTATTCACAAGCTCCATGAGTATTGATGGTATAACAAGAGTCGTAACAATTAATATGAACAACACTGTTATTTTATTCATAACCATCCTGTTTACAACATGTGCTTCTTTCTTACATCTCAATCCTTACTTCATACTTAATACATTACATGGCTAATATTGTCTAAAGGTTAGGATTAACCGCCCTGGTCTCATATGCGTCGCGTTGATTACTGCTGACGGTGCTGTATTCAGCTTGATTCTCTTAATCCCATGGTATACATCCTTGATTCTCCTCCCAGAACTAATACATCCCCTGACTTAAGTATTAACTTATTAGCACGGTCCGCACGCTTCTGCTCGCCGTACAGAATTTTGCGTCATCTCCAATGGACCAAGACACTACGGGTATCCCCCTTTCGAGAGATCCTGCTGTCTCGTCCTTATCCTGGTGTAGTCCAAGTCGCCCATCTTTCTCGTAGAAGTTTACAATGCAAATGTCTGCTTGCATGTCTGGAATCGGGTCAGCTTCCAACTGCTGAGCGATCTCCACAACTTGTGTAATAACCGGATGGAACTCTTCGGGTATTCCCGGTGGTGAGACTCCATCTTGTATTCTCGTGGTCTGGTAGGTCTTGGCATACGGAATCCAATCCTTGCCTAAGCTCATCATCTTTAACTTCATCCTTGCTCCCCCTGGGTACTCCGTGTATAGAAACCTCCCGTCCCGCTCCTAGTTGACTGCATCTCTTGATGATGGCTATTTGTGCTTCTGGTGTCAGGTATCCCCTTAATAAAATCATACCTGGGCGGATAACCTGACATTGTTTGGGTGGAAAGTCTCGGGTTTGGATGTCGGTGTGTTCCAGGTTAAGTGCTGACGGTATTGGGTAGCAAATGTTGAAGTTTCCTAAGGTGGTAATAGATCATATCTTACTTAAGGTCTAATCTTATCTTATTTCATCTAACTCATTTATTTACCAAACATGCATGATAATGCGGTAAGCATGCAATTTTATCACTTAAGGGTTTATAGCGGTACCTGGCCTCGATGAGGGTTCAGGCTCATCGTCCCGGTCCACCATGTGTACTGTGGGTCCTGACTTCTGGACTACCCATGGGTTCTTATCTGCAGCTTGCTGCACTCTTTTCTGACCGTCAGATCCAGCTCCCTGATCGGTCTTGCCCTTGCCCTTCATCTCGGGCCTAAAGGCTCTGCTAGCAGGGTTCAAGAAGCACTCGTATGCTCGGTGCCCGTACACCCCACAATAGTTGCACTCAACCTTGTTCCCCTTACAATCGAGCCCGGGGTGGTCCTTGTGACACCACTGACAGATGTAGCGTTGGTGGTAGCCACCACCGGCTCCCTTATCAGTCTTAGATCCTGATCATTTACAATATTAGTACTCATATCCTTAACGGCTTGCTAAATGTCTCCCTCACCCAATATTAATTTCCTTACCCTTCGGCGCCCTTGAGCGCAGGGGCTTAGCAGCATATGCATAAGTCAATTTCAATGGCTCTTCAGCAGCCTTCTCAGTTCCTTCCTTTCCTTTTTGATTCTGATTCTTCTGGCTTGAGGCTGGTACTTCTGTTTCTTGTACCCACCTTGCCCTTGGTGCTCGGTGCTCTTCCCGGCATTCTTTCTCTTGGCATTGTCCTCGTCCCTCAGCTGGACGGTTATCTCAACCTTAGCAGCGGCATGATAGCACTCCTGCTTTCCAAAGTATTAGTTTCTCTTATTTCTCACAATCTAAGTCTTACTCATTATTAATATCTCAATTTTTCTCATTACCTGCAAGGTAGTATAACTCGTCGGCCCCACGCCATAGCGGAGTCGATGGCTAAGCTCGCCATAGAAGCGGGCCACCAGTATCTGGTCTGAATATCCAAGACCCGGCAGAAGACGAAGCAAGGCGGTAAACTCCGAGTAATACTCGTCTACCGTCATCTTGTCCGTCTGCTTAAGCGCATCCAACTGTAAGCGCTTCTTCGTCTGGACATAGGCGGGGTAGTACTTTGCTCGTAGTAGTGCGGTGTACTGCTCCCAGCCGAACTCTGGATTGGCCACATGCTCGACCCTCACCAGCTTCCACCAATCGCCCGCTGCCCCCTTCAAGTAGAATGCAGCCAGCCGCACCTTGATCCCAGCAGGGACATCAAGGGTCTCGAAGGTGGTCTCCAGCTCGGAGATGTACGCCTCAAGCTTGGCAAGATCAGTCTCCCCCATAAAGTGTGCGGGTGTCGAAGGTCAGCCAGACTCTTCACCCAATTCGGTTCCCGGGCTGTGGCGGTGGAGGTGGTGCACCCACACCAGGTTGATAACCCATATGCCCTAATGCGGCATCTACAATCTCCGCGATCGTCTGCCCTCCCGGTATCTCAGTAGCGTCATCGCCTCGGTCATGGCCTCGGCCTCCTCTAGGACGTCCTGCCATCTGAACAAGCACAACTCACATTAGGTCTGTATTCACCACGGTTTTGGTTCAAGAATTTATAACGTCCGTAGACGGTAAAGACGATCCACACTTAATAGTGGTCATCTGACTCTACTCACTCTAACTTCTCACACCCTTAGCCCATTACTTATGACTGGACTCTTAACCTAACTCGGTGGTCACCTATGCCCGGTATTTCTTGATCAGAGCGTAACTACGCTCTGATACCACTTTTTGTAACACCCCGTCCTAAGCCAATCGTGGTTGTCGCAAACTTAACAATTGAAACATAAACATCGCAGCAGAATAAACTAACACCGGGACCTTGCCACGGTCTGATCAATAGAATATACCGAACTTACTTACTTACAAATGCTTACCCAAAAAGGAATATACCAACTATCCAAACATTCACCAACCGAGTTCATTGTATCTCCGTTAACAACATAGCCACTATCAGTTTTTAATATCAACAGACGGGAGCACAGACGCAACCCGTATTCAAAATAAAAGTCCCACCTAAGTCTACCCACTCCTACTCTCATGGTGTGACTTCATGGGCCACTTACCTGCAAAAGTAAAAACAGCCCCCAAAGGGGGTCAGCAAGAATGCTGGTACGACCCTCTCATGGCCTCCAAGCTAACGGGGCTACGACGACTAATTGTCGATAGCATGGAAGTTGATTAGAACTACAATCATAATATGAAGTGAAAATAAAACAATCCACAAATGAACATACATAGTTCACACACAAATGAACGACCTAAAGCGTTCTCTTAATAAGTGAGTTAGTGAGCAAACTCCTTAAGCTCCGAATCCACTCGTCCTTAGTCCATCTTAACTTATCTCAGTCTTAACCTTATCTTAATCTTAGAATACAAACCATTCTTTAAATAGAATGGTCATATCATATCTCAATGTTTATTTTGTCGGGTCAAAAGCAACCCTAGCCAATGAGCTATCAACTCCATTGGTTGAATAAACAACTTATCTTATAATTTAGGATTTAGGGGATCCTACCGCACCATCTTAATGCCTCCTACTTTGGACTGGAAATCCATCGTAGCTGAGCCGACATTCGACCCTAGGCAACAAGTCCGAAGACAAGTCCTTAAGCGGAAGTCGGATCTGATTCAGATACCGAACCCCCTTTCCTTAGCATGCATGACCGGAGTCAGTCCCGGGTTCCTCACTCCCCCCTTAAGTTCCAGTTAGTGAAAATCTTACAAACCATGTGTTGGTTAAAACTTAACGGGTATTAACCAACTGTCACCAATATATACTTCCTCTCCTTATTTAAATAGGTACCAAACTTAGTTAGTAGCTATCCTCAAGCCAAGAAAACACACACACAACGAGAGCAATATAACCGGTTGCATGCTTTATCTTATCTTAGCCATAGCAAGTAAACAAATAGCATACAAGCCGAGGGACACCTCGTTAGCAAGCAGGTCACAAGAAAGACTGTACCGTTCACTGTCGACTGTCGTTTGTTTAATCTCCTTCGGGGTCCCAATTCACAAACCTAAAACATTCATTCATTTTTAGGCCGTTAGTTATTTGCACCTTACTTAACTCACTTAGTCCCTAAAGATTCCATTCAATACCCTCTTAAGTTCTTACAACCTTAACCTTAAATACTTAACTTATTTCCTTAACTTAACTCCTTACTTCCTCATATGCTTACCCTCTTATATCATTGTCCTCTTAGTGGGGTACTACCAATACCACTTACCATCCTTAGGTTTTAAAGTTTTTTTTTTTAAGTTTTGGGCCGACCGAACTTACCGACCGACCTTACCCAAGGTCGGTCCATTCCAGAACACATTACCGTTTGAGAATTTTACCCCCGACCGACCTTGCAAGTCCGGTCCCCAAGTCAGTCTATTCCCGAGAGTTTTCCCCTTTGAAAATTTAGGCCCGACCGACCGTGTCAAGGTCGGTCCCAAGTTCGGTCGATTCCAGAGACCAATTCACGTACAAATTTTAGGCATGACCGACCTTGCAGTCCTCCCAAAGTCGGTCCATTCCAGTGGCTCTATCTGTACACAAATTCAAGCCACCCGACCTTGTAAGTCCGGTCCCCAAATCAAATTCTGACGACGTCTATCTCAGGCGGTTCTTAGCTCACACCACCGAGATAGACTCATGGTCGGTCCTAGGATCGGTCTCTAAGTCGGTCAATACCAGAAGGTATTCTGGATCCGACCGACCCAGAGACTAGGGTCGGTCTCAGGATCGGTCGATTCCAGAATGTACCATGAGTCAATCTCGGCGGTTGTGAGCTAAGAACCACCGAGATAGGCCTATTTTTGTATCTATTTCGGCGGTTCTAAGCTAAGAACCGCCGAAATAGCCCCCCCCCTTTTTATTATAATATATTATTATATATATATATATATATTCACCGCATTTGGTTCAATGAGACCTGTAATAAAGCTTCATCCACATAGGGAGCTCCAGCACACATTTAAAAAGTATAAAAGCTCCCAATTAATATCAACGACGCGCCACAATTTGAGAGTTAACAAAACCAATGCAATTACACTTAATTACACACTTTCATTACAAATAAAAAACCACATTACAATTCAAATCTACCATCACACCATTCACAAGTGTACAGAATTACAATTACATACTCGAAAAGTTCACAAAACATCTTCATGATCATCAACAATTCATTAAACTTGTGCATACGAACTCCAACCATTCCTCAAGAATCTCAACAATTTGAGTATCATCATACTGACCACCTTGGAGAACTTCTTCGTAAGCCTTGAAAAAAAAAACATTAATCTAAAACGTACAAGTCTAACAACATGTAAAGAGCATAACTGAAACTTTCAAAGAATGTTACCTTGTCTAACGAGTGCTCTGGTAAAAGGTTCGACACTCCTACTATGTCACTCATGAATCTCATGACATAGTATCCACATTCTGAACCCCCAGGCTGCACCAGACACTATGCAAACACACATATTGAGAGTTATAAACAAGTTTAAACATTATCACACAAATTTATCAATTAAGAGCGTACCTTGACAGTGTTCCAAGGGATGTTACTCTTCATTGTTTTATTCTAGAGAGATAATGCAGCTCTCATGGAACTATATACATCAGCAATATATATAGTTTTAAGCATCAGTAGCAAGTTATGAAACAGTTAATGTTAAGTAATAATAATTGTTGTTTACGATAACAAACTAATTACCTCATTATTGCGGTGGCGATCTTCGGTCTCTTGACACCCTTACCAAGTGAGTCAAATTGCAAGACTTGTGGGTACTTCAACACCAGCACAAGCAATGACCAATGTCGACTGTCCACAAATTACACAATGTGTTGAAATCATTAAACAACTAACACAAACTATATGTTTTAGATAATACTAAGAGAAATAGTCAAATATCATACCCTAATGATATGGCAGCATAATAAATTACTTGTTAGAACATTCAAAGATGGCATTCGTCATATATTGCATAAGGCCTTCCATATCACTTGTCATCTGGACTTCACTGCACATAGCAGGACACAAGAATCCAAATCTGTGATCTTCATAGACATTGATAGCCTTATTATGCACCCACCTATGAAGCAATATCATTAGTCATTAACTTTTTATTCAAACATCTAATTCATCACCGATCAATGCATTCGAAATATAAAAGGTGAAGTCACTCACATGGTGGCTGACTTGATAATCGACACATTCAACCAATCCCTCCTGAAACACTCCTCGAAGTCGGACATATACATCCTAAATCTATGTATATCTTCTCCTTGAACTTGATAGTGAAAATCCACTCGTGATCTTCCACAGTGAGGAAATCACAATGAGGTGGTAGTAGCAACAACGATGAGTGCAGAATCTGCATATTAGTCGACAAGCCAGCCAATATACTTTTCTCCACCAAAGCAGGTCTAAGTACGTAATTTGGTGGATGCCTTTGATTGCACAGGTGCAACAATTCTTTTTCCTTTTCCCTTATCAGTCTTTGGTCGGCTCATATCCTATGATATTAACTAATTAAGTATATGGATGCAAGGTGGTACATCAATAGTTTTATAGCAACGGTTAAGAGTAAATACTGCCTAGGGAGTTTGACCAATCGTACTGGCCACTGCACTGTCGCAGTTTGTGCGGAACGCAAGGTACATCTTTATGGGATCGGCATCGGTAAATAGACGTCACCATGCTCTGCAACAAATTCGTCCAGAAGCACTCGTGCATGGTAATGTCGGAGTGGTTCACCGTGCACAATATCACTTGGAACTGAAGGGAAAAGTTTTCCCCATGCCACCATGACCTCTTCTACTCCAATTTGTAAAAACAACATGCACTCAGTGGTGCCTGAGTGTTATGTGGAACTTGTATAGATAAAAATTGTGAATTCATCTATGATGATATTAGCGATCAAGTCAAAATCTTAATCATCATGTACTCAATTGAAATGTTAGTCTAACCTTTAGACATGCATAGGGAAACGGCTCAGCCGACTGGACACTACTTCCCACTATCGGTGAACTCTGATGATGAATGGTTGACTCAACTGGTGGTCGAGAAACCTCTTGGATGCTATACTTTTGTGTCTCAAGCCTTGACATAGCCTGAGCGATCCTCTTGTCGACACTCTGATTAATCCTCTACTCCATCTCAGCCATCTCTCTCAGGTGCTCCTCGTAGCTAATCATCCTTCCCTGTGCACTTCTGGACCCGGGTACGCCAAATGCCTGGCGGATACCAACGTGCCCACCAAACCCAATGGCACGACCTGGATGATCCTTCTTACCAAGAGCGCGTGTAAGAGGATCATCATTCCTCTGTGAGGTCCAGGTGCCCTAGGTGAGCTGAGAGCTTAATTCACCCTAATACAACACACAAATACAGTTATTAGTTTAACATAAGTTCATATACAAATGAAATGAACAGTTCGACTAAAAATGAAATGACATCACTTACCATTTGAGCAATAACTGCTCTCGTGGCATCATCGTATTGAGGATTTTCGGGAGTAGAGTTCTTTGAATGTGGCTTAACTCCCACACTTTCATTCTTCTGCCACTGGTATCCAATGAGCCATCCGTGGGCAGATATCCCTTTTTCTCCCATTCAGGTACCCTTTGAGCAATACTTTTTCCACCTAAGTGGTGAGGGTACAGATTCTTCTTAGCATTTGCTTGTTGTTGTGCACGGAGAGCCTGCATAAATTAATATGATCATGTTAGTGAAATTGAACACAAAGACATAAGAAATTAAGAGTAATTTATGTATGTATGACAATAAAGTGCACCTGGAACTCCGTTCTGACGTGACTCAACAAACTGTACCCATTGCTCTTCGGTGATTCCCTCGTAAACCTCCCATGGTGGTCTCTCACCGCCGAAAACCATGATCTGGATCATCTGGATCTTCTGAATCAGGCATCTTGTAGATGAACTTGTCAGCCAACTTATTCTTGTGGTCCCGAAACTGTTTCAACATCGATGATAGCACATCCTTTTTAAGTGTGGGATCCACGGAGAAACGAGACTACATACATGATCATTCAGTTAGTAAAGTAAACATTAATATTCTATTATTTCACAATAGATCATAGTAATAATGTAGAGATTTACCTGGAGACGCTCAAACATAGTATCCTTCAACTATTGAGGCACTTGCTTCCAGTTGTGGTTTATGTTACAAAATGTCTTCACCAAATGGCTACCGTAAGCGGTGAAGTCATTCTTCCAATTTCCATGAGGTTGGTTGAACTGATTGAATTGCACCGGTTGGTAGGAGGCCCCTTTATAGCCTTCAGCCCACGTGTGGCACCTCTCTTCTTTTGCTTCTTGGCCTCTGGTGGGACAACTGACGGCTCTTCGGTCTGTGTGAAGGGCCAGCCTCAGTCTCATCGCGTACAGCTACCTGGTCTTTCTTTTTCTTTCCTCCTCTTGTGACCTGCTTACTTGGTCTACTTTGCTGTGGCTCAGGTTCTCCAGTCAAGAGAAACTGTCCAACGGGGTCATCCATAGGGTGATCATCCACTGCAAAAAAAAAATAAAGCATTTTCATCAGATAAAGTCATTATTTAAATAACATAAATACTATGAAGCATAACAATAACAGTTAAGATGACATTACAGTCTACATTCTTCTAACAACATTACCTGACACGAAAAACATAAATCATTTCATATTTTCTACCCAAACACCCTCATCATGGTCTGATCGTGCGTAGAGCAAATCGTTTTCGGTAACATCAATCGAATCTGGTAATCCAGTAGGAAACAAGGATGTTTCCTCTACCGTTTCATTATCATCGTTATCCTCATTCTCATTTTCGATTACAACCGGCCTTCTTCCTAGAAGAACACAAACCATCTGTAGTCTTTCGGATCCTCAACATACCACACTTGTTCGCAATCCTTTCCCAGACAAATTGATCATCCTTATAACCGGCACGTGAAAGATCAACCAAGGTAAGCCCTCCATCATTTTGGTACCCATGTCGGTTGTCCACCCACTTGCACCGGAACAACAGAAAGGAATCAATGTCGTAGTCTAGTTCCCAGATGTCCTCGATGACACCATAATACCAACTAGAGTTACTAACTGGTTGAGATCGGTTACCGCTGTGGTACTCAATGGCAGCAGCTTCAATTTTTACCCCACTATTCTGGTTTATCGATTTGGCATCTTGGTGTGCAGTGTAGTATGTATACCCACTAATATCATACCCCTTAAATGATATTGTAATATTAGTTTGAGGTCTGATTGCCAAAACATCTAATCTCTTCACTTACAGCTTCTGGATCTGATGATGCTAATGTCAACACATGATCTTTGAACCATTGGATAAAAACTCGGTTTTGTTCCTTTGTCAGCCAAATGTGGTATTTCAAAGGATTTTGATGCCTTAACTCAACCATATGGGTTTGAAATGAAAGGTTCAACAACCTCAAGATGTTGTAAGACAAACAAATGTGCTTGATGAATAAGTTGACGCGAAACTTGCACGATCTTTCTACCAATGACACCTTTACCCTTAAACCTGCCATAGTGCCGTGGTTTTGGGATACCAATAGACTCTACCTCACTCAAATAATCGGTCACAAATTCCGTGACTTCCTTAGTCACTATTGCTTCAACAATGCTCCCCTCTGGTCGATACTTATTCTTCATTCTACTTTTCAGAATACCCATGTACCGTTCAAAAGGGTACATGTACCGTAAGTACACCGGACCACAGAACTGTATCTCTCGAACGATGTGCACAATTAGATGCACCATTATATCAAAGAAAGATGGTGGGAAATACTCTCAAGTTGACATAATGTGACAACAATTTCACATTGTAGATCATCTAGAGAGGTTACGTCAATTGCCTTGGAGCAAACAATGTTGAAAAAGAAACATAACCGAGTTATTAAGCATTTCTGACATCAGATGGCAATATCCCTTGAATTGCGACCGGAAGAAGATGTAACATCTATACATGATAATCGTGAGATTTCATGCCTAAAAAGTTTTAAATCCTTCATCGATACAATGTTCTTCCAGTTTGAAGAGTACCCAAACGGGTACTTTTACCGATTGCAGACATTTGCAGAAACTAATCTTTTCAGCCTTTGAGAGAGTGTAGCATGCAGGAGGTAGGTAGATTCGTTTCCATTCTCTTGTGGGTGTAACTCCTTTCGTATACCCATGCTTTGCATGTCCTTTATGACTTTCAATCCGTTCTTTTGTTTTGCCGGGTATATTGAGTAAAGTCCCACTCACTGCCTCACCAACGTTCTTCACAATGTGCATGATGTCTAAGCAGTGTCTCACATGAAGATGACGCCAATAAGGTAAATCCCAAAAGATAGAACACTTTTTCCAAATGTTTTTCGCCGGTTTGTTTTGATGTGTTTCCAAATACATTTGTAATGTCCTTAACCTTTTCGTACACTTCCTCAGAGCTCGGAGGTAGACGGGCACACGAGTTTCGGCTTGACCATTGAACAACTTTCTCTTCGTTACTCGATAAGGGTGATCGTTGAGGAGAAGACGTCGATGACACATATAAACATTCTTCCCACAATGTTTTAAACGGTCCGAACAAGTGTCTTCCTCGCATATGAGACATGCAAATGTTCCTTTAACCGTGTAACCGGACAAGTTCCCATACGCAGGGAAGTCATTGACGGTACAGAACAACAAAGCCTTGAGCGTGAAATTCTTTCTTGCATAAGCATCATATACCACGGTCCCCTCATTCCACAATAGCTTCAGATCGTCGATCAGAGGGGCAAGGTACACATCAATGCTATTACCTGGCTGCTTGGGACCAGATATTATGAGAGATAACATGATGTACTTTCATTTCATACACACCATGAGGGTAAATTGTAGATCACTAGCAGAACAGGCCATGTACTGTGTTGACTACTCAATGTGCCGTACGGGTTCATTCTATCAGTACATAACCCAAGCCTCGGATTCCTATCTTTATGTCTGAAATGTTCTTTGTACCGTCTGTTGATGTTTCCCTACTGAGGCCTATCTGCTGGATGTCTTAATTTCTCATCACTCTTTCTACCCTCCGCATGCCATCGTAAGTTCTTTGCATCTTTCGGATTCACAAACAACCGTTTGAATCTGGGTATAATCGGCAAATACCAAACTAGTTTTGCTGGAGGGCTTTTTTTCTGAACGGAGGAGTACTCAACATCTTTATGCTTTATACTGGGACAACAAACACTTCAGGCAATTGTCCAGATGTTCGTATTCACCCTTGTACAACACACAGTTGTTGGACACGCGTGAATTTTTTTGTACTCTACTCCCATTGGACACACCCATTTCTTTGCCTCATACGTGGTGGTAGGGAGACCGTTCTCATCCGGTAGCATATCATGAATCAGCTCGAGGAATGTCGTGAAACCTTTGTCACTCAATCCATATCTTCCCTTCAGGTTGAACAAATTCAATATAGCTGTCAATTTCGTGTACTTAGTCAAGTAGGATACAACGCCGTCTTGGATGCGTCCAACAACCTTTGATACTCATCCGACCGGTCGACAAAATTATCCTCAACGTTATCAAGCATCTCGTCCATTTGCTCATCATGATAAGTCGACTCACTGTCAACATTGACTCCGGAAGCGCTTAGAAGTTCTGACTTGTTAGTAGTATCGAATGTGTGCTCGGTTCTTGAGTTACACCAATCGTGACTGTAGGAAGCTGAAGCATTATCTTCAACAGGTTCTCCATGAAAAGTCCATTTTCTATAATGTGGCATGAAACCACGGGTCTTCAGATGGAATTGTACGACGTTGATGCTTGAATATTGTCTAACCCACACCACAATCAACACAAGGACATGTAATTTTCTCCGCCTTTGTCCTGTCCTTGTGTTGCACTGCAGCTTTGCAAAACTCTTTCAGCATTTTGTCAAAATGTTCCCCTCTATCACCATACATCCAGTCACGCTCCATACTATATGTGCAACAGATCACAGGTGTTAGTTATAGCCTTTATAGAATATGGTCTATATTAAGTTGCACATGTTTATTTCTGAATGGAGCATGACTGGGATGATTGTCAAGTAGTCTAGCCTAACTCTAAGGTTGCAAACACAAAATAAACTAGCATTTTAAATTTAACAAATTGTTGCACTTCGAAAACAGAAACCGGTGTTTAAAACAATATTACGAATACTTTTTCTACAAAAAATTCGGCATGACCTTTGCATAATTGTACACATCCCGTGCTTATTATTCAGCACTCACCAAAGTCATCACAACCACAAACATTCCAACAATGGCAGCAACCAACAATTAAAATAAATCAATTCTTTACTAGCTAACTGAAAACCAATTACAAATTCAGATCATCAAACCAACATTTCCAATTCTCCATTGTATAAGTTCAAACAGGTTTAGAGATTAAAACAGAATCGAGAGTTAAAATACGTACTTGTTTTTAAGGATTTATGGAGAGGGGAGACTGGTACCTGAGAGATAGGCTTCTGTGCGAGAGATGCAGCAATACCACTTCTGATATGTCTCTGCAAGGGAGCACAAAAAAATAAATTAAAAAGAAATGCATCAACAAATATGGAATGAAGCTAAATTATGTACTAGCACTTATATTTAAATACATAATTGCATTTATTAAACAAAAAATAAGGTTTAGTTACTTACTTGTGCACAGAGGAGGAAAGTGCAACAGTAATGGAAGAAGGCAAAGAAGGGAAACAAGAGAGGTGATTCACGGACTTGAATGTAGTGAGACCTGATAAAAAAAATTAGATATTGTTAGACATATACACATACATCCAAACAATATTAATTACGAAGAGATTTTGTTAAAAAAAACAGCATGACTTTTGCATAATTTTACCTATCCCATGCTTATTATTAAGCATTCACCAACCCATTCATCAACACAAATTTCCATCACAATCAAACTAATACCAAATTTATCCATCAACCAAATTTAATATTTGTGGAAATCAATACAAGTAAAAAAAAAAGAAAAAGATAAGTTAGATTGTATTACGGTTCTTCCAACTCCGCTTTTCAATCTACCGTGCAATGACTGAGAGAGTTTCTTAACCACTTCTCTGTAGACAGAATAGAAACTCATTATTTTACGTATGATAATTGTTTGTAATTAGGATTGCAAAATTACACATAATGAGCTTAAATATGAAAATGTAGGTTGAGTATATTACGGGTTCAGAATGAAATATATTCGCCCCGTACGACTTCAATATGGTGAAAACCCATTAGTGATTTCCCTCTACAAGGACACAACCATGCTTATTATTAAGCATTCACCAATCATTCAACTACAAAAATTCTATCATAAACCAAACTATATATACCAAATTTATTCATCAACCAAATTCCATAATTTGTGGAAATCAAATACAAAGTACAAAAGAGAAAAATGATAAGTTAGATTATATTACCGGTTCGTAAATGAATTGTTCTCCGCTCCGCTTTCAATCTACCATGAAATGGTTGAAGCTTCTTAAGTATTATCTGTAGAGACACAAATACATATAGACACAAGAGAAACTCAGTAGTTGTGTTTTTTCCTTATATGCAGTTAGGTTGCAAATTTACAGTGAGTGAAGAGAATGAAGAGTTAAGTTAAAAAAATTTATCGGTTCCTAAATGAATTGTTTTCAGCCCCTCTTCTCAATCGGGCGTGCGAGACGTGTGTAGCAGTACCAATCTCTACAGAGGCAACGCAGACGCAAAATAAATATGAATTGAGGGCGCAAAACTATATTGCTTACAATGTTTATAATTAGCTTATAATTATAAGCACAAATAATGCTCAAACATTGTTCCACCCCATAGATAAGCATAATAAATCTAGCCCAAATAAGCTAACCTAACTATACTTAAAAGAAGGGCCAAAAACAGCAAAAAATTCACTCGGACATTTCGTCAAACACCTTGTGTGCATACATAAATTATTAGTTTAACAACCAAATCTTGCAAAGATTTCACACACACAATAAATATCAACATCCACAATCACAATGTGCAACAATCTATCAATTTTAACAACACATTAACAATTTTTTAGCAAAACCGAAACTAACAAAGTTGGGGTTTTTTTTTTACCTTTGGTGCGTCGGTTGCTGGGTGAAGGAGGGACGCGGCGACGTCTGGAGAAGGCAGGAGGAGGGCGGGCGACGGCGGAGCTGTGGCGGCCTTGTGTGGTGGGTAGCGTCGGGGGTGTAGCAAATCACCGCGGGAAAACAAGAGAGAGAGGGGTTTGGTGAATGAAAGCGTAACTGTGTCGAGGCTGGGTGGGGGGCTATTTAAATGACCTATTTCGGCGGTTCTTTGTTAGGAACCGCCAAAATAGACCCTCTGTAGTAATAAAAAAATAAAAAGATCTATTTCGGCGGTTCCTAACAAAGAACCGTCGAAATAGATGATTAAATAAAAAAAGAAAAATAGAAACACCTATTCGCGGCGGTTTCGTGTAAGGAACCGCCGAAATAAGTCTATTTTATTTTTTTATTATTACATAGGGCCTATTTCGGCGGTTCATATCTAGGAACCGCCAAAATAGGTGCCTACTTTTCAGACTACATACATCTCTCGGACCCCTATTTCGGTGGTTTTATCTACAACCGCCGAAATAGGGGCGCCGAATAGGCATTTTTTGTACTAGTGTGCTTACCCTCTTAATCATCATTGTCCTCTTACTGGGGTACTATCAATACCACTTAACATCCTTAGGTTTTAAAGTTTTTTTTTCAGTTTTGGGCCGACCGAACTTACCGACCGACCCCTTACCCAAGGTCGGTCCATTCCAGAACACATTACCGTTTGAGATTTTACCTCGACCGACCTTGCAAGTCCGGTCCCCAAGGTCGGTCTATTCCGAGAGAGTTTTCCCCTTTGAAAATTTAGGCCCGACCGACCTTGTCAAGGTCGGTCCCAAGTTCTGTCGATTCTAGAAACCAATTTACGTACAAAATTTTAGGCATGACCGACCTTGCAAGTCCGGTCCCAAGGTCGGTCCATTCCAGTGTGCTCAATCCGTACACAAAATTCAAGCCCGACCGACCTTGTAAGTCCGGTCCCCAAGGTCGGTCCATTCCAGAAAGTTTCCCGGTAGTGTAAACTGGGCTCGACCGACCTTGCAGGTCCGTTCCCAAATCGGTCTGCTCCAGACCCTTGTCTTTAATTGCCCATTGACTCCAAACTTCACCTTATATAACCTAGTATGTACTAACCTTATTTGGGCACTTCAAACACACTTTTAGCCATCCACTAAACCCCTTAAATCACTCACCAAGATCCTCTTTAGCCATTATGCATTTCTTGTAATAATGCCAACACTTGTAATGTCTTTCACTAGGCTTCTAAGTGGTGGTTCATACCTATAATAACACTACTATGCCAAAGTGTTTTTCTCACCACTATAACATCATCTCCCAAGCATCTTTCACCACCTCTAAAATTCCTTTACACAACTACTTGAAGTTCCTTCACAAGTTTATGCCTCCTTCTTCCAACTCATTATCTTTTTCCTACTTGTTTACCAATATTTGCATAATTCCTAAATACACAAGTGTATCCCAAAACACTCATTTGGTTCCTAAATCCTCCATGATAATGCCCAAGTCATTCTAATTCTCAAGAACACCTTAAACTCACTCTTTTTCATCAAAACAACTTCCAAAGCTTCCTAGCACTTCCCTAGACATAAAAAATTTCCTTAGCACAACTTAAACATCATGTTTCTCCACCAAATTTGACATGGCTTCCCTAGTATTTTAATACACCCAAGCACTTAGATTTTCACCACTATGAAACTACAAACACTCAAATTTCATTACACCATCTTAACACACAATTTAAACTCAAACTACACTACAGCACAATATAGTGCATATCTTAATTGCTTGGCACTTAGGCCCTTAAATGACAATAAGCTTAACCACTGAATTTCCACATATATTAGCCTTTGACCTGCAAATACACACAACAAGGCTCCCATTGAAATATAATGCTCTTGTAATTCACCTCAACATTGTTTAACTATCTCATTTCCCATTTGCTCCTTAGTCACAAGTTATCAAATATAGACATTGTTTCTCCTAGGTTATATAGCTCTTCCCTAATGTGGATTCTAAAATAAACTTATCATATGTCTAAATCCCATCCCTTAATGCATTAAAACACCTTAAGGTAAGACATTTACCTTGCTCTTTTACAAGCTTCACAAACTTTCCTCCTTAGCCTTTTCCTTGACAATCTCGATCAACACCAAACTCTTCTTGCCAATGTTCTAATCAATATCCAATGACTCTAATGAGTTCTAGATAATACATTAACCTTAAGGAATAAACTCTAGGTTAAAAATGTGTTTTAAGGTATTAGATGAGTATTTTACCTTGAAGTCTTAAGTAGGCTTGGATATGAATCAACAAGGACCTCCTATATCCTTTGGAGAATAGAAAACAAGCTAGAACAAGGCATAAAAATGGAGCCCCATGAGTAGGAATTTTCGGTAATAAAGAAGAAATGGTGGGAACCTAGTTTTTCTTACATTTTTCTTACCTTAAGAGAATGGAGAAGCTAATGGAGTATCCAAGCTTGTGTTTCCTCCTCTAATGGCGGTTTGGCTTGGCACCAAATCAAAAGCTCTTGAAGTTTTGAAAAGATAGGAAGAAGGAGCTTGAGCTAACTAAGAAGAATATGTATTTTGTTTTGGTTTTGGAGCTAAGATGAGTGAGCTATAGTCAAAGCAAGGTGGAGCTAGCATGGAGGTTGAGTTTTACATGAAGGAAGAATATAGGAGCAGCCAAAATCGGTGAGGAAGATGAAGAATGAATAAAGGAGGAGAGAGGGAAGCTAAAAGAGATATTTGTTTCCAAAAGTAAATAGTAAACTACTAACTTTTCCCTCTTTATTTCATAAACTAACTTACTCATGTGGTGACTCATCCCTTAGAAACTGGCCCCTTATTAATTTAGGCTAGTCATGGTCTTGTTTGACCACTTAATTAAACTTAATTGACTAAAGACTAAACTAAGCACTATTTAGTTACTATTCACAAACTAGTGCACATATTATGAAAATTTTGATTTCCCATTGATTTAAACTTCCTAGTGTGATACTAAGTAGTACACAAGTTAATTAAGAAGTAATAATGGGCATTTAGCCACATAAAACCCCTTTCTAAGACAATTTTTCAAAAATGTGCTTTAAGAGTCCTTAAAGCACAATTTTTGTTTTAACTTGTTTTTGAGCTTGGTTTTCTTTGGTAATTGATTTAACATGACCATTAGGATTTACTAAGGTCTAAGAATGATATTTGGGTGCTCACCCAAGTCACTCCAAGCTTAGAGCATGTTTTTGCTTAAACTGCTCTTATGGTGTTTCCTTGTGTTTTCTTTGGTTTAAATTGTTTCCCAAAGTTTCTAAGGCATTATTTAGCCTTCTTATACCTTAGTTTATCATCTAAACCCCATATCTAGGTTTGGGGTATTTCATTTATACCTTGGTTAGAAACTTATACTTGATGTATATTTGTTAAGGAGTAGTAAACTTGTATTTAACTCGGATTGTATTAACTCGGTATGTATCTATTGGAGTATAAGTTGGCTTAATTTTTCAGTCGATCATATCATTATAGTGGAATTGGAAAGACCTAGTTAGTCACACGGGCAATTGACGGTGGTAACACAGGGTTAACTTAATTCTGCTGCGATTGTATTTAAGTTTGATGTTGTTAATTACAGTTAATTTTGATTACGAGTTGAGGTGTTACACCAAAAAATGGATATTTACCATATACAGTAAATCTTTGAGATCTATCCCAACAATATCATATCACCACTTCAACAAAATACTACAACACCATGAGTCAGTGGTCCTTATCTACAAGTCAATACACAAGATTCGTGGAGATAAACAAATGCACTAGTAGGGGTTAGAGAATTTGCAATTCAGTTTAAGACAAGAACAAAGACAACCAAACACCTTACATCAGTAACTCTCATTATTGAAGCGTGAAGTTGCCCCAACATGTGAAGTTACAAATAGAGACTGACACAAAGAAAAAATACATCAACTCTGTTTGTGAAACAACTTCTTGGGTAACTTCTCGAACAACTTTTTTGTGATTTTTACTTTTTCTCATCCGCGTCAATCTAGCAGCTAGCATTTAACAGCTGACAAAACAATCATCATCAAATAGACTCTCGACTGCAATTTTTAGAATATTTTCACGAACAACTTCTTAAACAATTTCTATGACAATTTTCAATTTTTCTTTTATATATTACTCTAGATTCTAGAGTTTGACAATTGACACAGTAATTGTCATCAAACCATTTGATGTGTTATTTCCAATAATGATGAGAAGGCTGATCCACTTGTTGCCGCTGGCCAACTTATGTTAGCATTGGATTAAGAAATAATTAGTTGTTTGGGTCAATCAAACTTTTCAAGACTAACTTTCTTTAAGTAATTGTTGAATGCACAATTCATAGATCTCTCTTTGATTTCTTCGAGCGGGTATAATTGGTGCAGAATCAAGTTAAGATTCGTAATAATCGTTGGACTTTACTATTATGGGAAATTTCATGAAATGCCACTATATTTTTGCCTAATTCATGAATGCCACTAAAAAAAAAAAAGTCACGAAATGCCACTATTTTTTCTGAAAAGTTCATGAAATGCCCCTCTGCCCTGACGAATGTTAACTTTCCGTCTGAAGTCAGATTTTTTTTTGTAAAAATGACCTTTTTACCCCCTAACGTACCGTTCCTCCTCCGTTACTTTTCTGATTTTGCAATCTCTCTCTGCGTCTCTCTCTTCTCCCCTCTTCCCGTACTCCCTTCTTCCCCGATCTCCCCGATTCTTCATCTTCCATAGTGAAATACCCCGAACTTAAATATGGTGATTACATTATTCTAATATGGTATTTAAGGGCCTAATAGTGCTAAGTAATTTTGGTAAGGAAATAATGTACTATTATACCTTGCCAAACTTAATATAGTTATTTAATTAAAAAATAATATATTCTAAATTTAGTAGGTATTAATGAATTGGAGTACTTGGTATTAGATTGTTATCTAATTATGTTAGGATGCTTCTAAATTACTTATTCAGGTACATCAAAATTATCATTGAATTGTGAAACTTATTAATGAAACCTTAGTTTAAGATGGAGTTATAATTACAACATTCACCTTAGAGTAACGGAGTTTTCACAAGATTTCTGAAATTGAAAATTATTAAATTCCTTGGGACTGAGATGGGTTCAACCTTAGGAAGTGTGTAGATACCTTTGAGAGTGTTTTGAGGAAAGAAACAATCATATCTTTCTTCTTTTAATATAAGACAATCTAGTTACATTTTTCAGTATTTAGTGGTTTGGGCAAACGAGGCTTCGGGAGAGCTCAGAAGTGACCCGACGAAATTCCTGAAACTTGATAACCCCACATAGTATTAACATACCTACACATATAGTCTTAATTCCCATAAAAGCTCAAGCCAAACATGGCCTAAGATGGTGGCCGAAAATATCAAGGAAGGAGGAGAAAAAATATCTCGGTTACTATTCACACCTCCTTACTATTCACACCTCCTTACTATTTGTAATAATGGCCAAGGCAAGTTGCCCCCTCCTTATCCATTCAATGGCGTTTGGCATGAGTGGTTAGGATTGGTTTTTGTCACCTAACACAAATCAATGGCCATGGACAATTCTAGAAGTAATAATTACAAATAGTAAGATAAGGATGGAAATGTTAGTATAAAAGGGGGGTGGAGGTCGGCCATGGTAGGTGAGCAAGGTGGCCATTCCTATTCATCTACCTTGCTATCCTAAGCTAGAAAACACCATTGGAGCATAGGCAACAACACTTCCATTGGAAACACAAATCTAAGGTAGTAATTAAGCTAAAATCAAGGAAAAAGGCAAGTTTAAGGAGTGGAAGCCAAACTCCAAGGTGGGTGACTTGGTTGGTGGAGATTTTGAGCTCAAGCAACTTATAATCAAGGTAGAAAAGCTCCAAAATGGCTAGGAGCGGACAGGTAACATCTATGCACATCACTTTCACCCTTTAAGCTTATTTTCCTTCTTAAGTCATTCTGTTTTTTTATCTACGAATCCTATCTCTCTCTTATTTCTTAAACGTTCTACAGTAAACTAGGTATGAATAGTTAGGGAACATCCTAGAAAATCAAGTCGAGATAAGGTTGGGAAGTAGGAAAACACTAAAGAACTTTGAAAATGGAGAAAGTGAGCTTTAAGCTTTAGGAATTGTTTAGATGGGTTTCCGACATGGGTTTGAGCTAACATTTTGAGGGTAGTCTTGAATAGTGAATATATGGTTATGTTTGAAATATCAAGTCGAATGGAGAAATTTAAGTCGGTTAGACAAGGTAAAGAAGCTAAAAATGAGAAAATGTGCTTTAAGCCTTTCGGAATGTTTGAATGGGTTTCCGAATTGATCTTGAGCTGAAATTTTTGGAGGATACTTGTGCTGTTGGTATTGGATCATGGTTAAATATTTAGGCCGAGACTCCTTTGGGAAGTTATTTAAGTTGGTGCATAGTGATTTTGGTCAAAATAAGAATTTAAGCTTTCTAAGGTGGTTTCTTGGAAATTATTTGATTCTCTGATTTATTGGAGCTTGAATGGTATTTTTATGATGTTATTGAGGTTATTTGACAAGTGGTGAGCTTGATGTGTGAATTACTACTTGTGTAAAGCTTGGCTTTGATATCTTACTCATGGTTTGCAAATGTGTTTAAGGATAACCTCTTGTGGTGGTGGTGGAATGTATTGTGTGATGTTGATATCATGGTTATCCTAAGGCTATGCCTCTTGTGAGAGCCTTTAAGGCCAAGCCGACGTTCCGGCAACAATATGAGCTCCTACTAATGAAATTGGAGCTGCCACTATGATCTACTCCTATTGGGCAGAAGTTTTCAATAGGGGGGTGGCACACTTAAGGACATAGGGTGGGTGGTGGTGGTGGACTTCATTTGGAAATATCTTGTATTTGATATTGATTATCTCTTGATAATTCTTGGTACAGGTAAATGGTGTGTGATCTATTCTGATTTGTTGTTTTTGTTAATATTTATTGGAAACAAAGGTTTTAAAGAGAAAATAAGTTTTTACGGGGTGTGGTAGTGTTACTCAGTTTTTATTGATTTTATTTGGTTGTGTTTTCCTGTGTATATGTATTCTGTGAATTCAAGGTAACTGGGATGGACACCTTCTCTGCACTGAGGACGAGTCCACTGATACTTTCTATATTTTCATGTTTGTCACCTATCGTAGAAGTTTACAGCCTGGGGTCACCGAGATAGTGTATGAGGAGTGCAACAAGAAGATATACAAGGTTTTAGGCACCCGGAAAATGGCACCAGTCAGTCTATCACTCATGATGTTTCCACTGTGTACGAGTATATGCAAGTGGTTCCTAGTTAGAAGCTAGCGATGTAATAGCCTTTTGATACCCCTTAACTTTTGGTGTAAAATAGGAGTAGGAGCTAACATAGTAGTTGGCTGGAAGGGGTCTTTTGGTACTAAGGTGTAAAGTGACGGTTGGATGTGTCACTCTTTGATAGTAACAGCAATGTAAGATAGCTAGCGTAGGGGTGGTGGTGATAAGCCTTACACTTACTAGTGGTTAGTAAGTGTGGCGGTAACCCCCGGTGATAGTATTAGGGGACCTTTTGTAAAAAGAAGACTGACGCATGTATAATATAAGTTGTTATTTCAGTTATAACATGTCTCTCTAGAATAAAAAAAAGGGCTAAGTAAATGGTGGTGGTAAACCGGGGCGTTACAGAGTGGTATCAGAGCTATAGGTTTTGAGGAAGGGAAGAGTCAGGTTTGACTAGGAAGCAAGGTGACCCAGGCTTAGGTTAGGAGACTAGGCAGAACCATGTGGTTCTGAAAATATGTTTGCTGTGATATTTGTGTGCTGTGTGCTTGATTGATTATAGTTAACTATTTATATTGTAACTAACATATCTCTGTGTAGAATAATGGAGAGGGGAGTGGACGGAGTAATGGAGAGGGGAGAGGACAGATGGATGAACTGAGGGAGTTGACACTGAGTATGGGAAGAATCCTGGAGCAGCACGAGGCTAGAGCTGAAATACCCAAGGATTTCTCCTGGAGGATAGCAGCTATGAAACCCAGTACTTATTCGGGAGAAGAGGATCCAGTGATTCTGGAAGAGTGGATCAGAGAGTTTGACAAAATATTTGATATTATTGATTGCCCTGAAGAAAAGAAGGTAAGTGGGGCTGTATTTTATTTTAAAGGTGAGGCTGATCTGTGGTGGACTGTGGAGGAGGAGAGACTTAAAGGAAATCCGGGCTTTGGGTGGAATATGTTGAAAGATGCGATGAGGAAAAGATTTTATCCAGAGCATGTGAGGTTGCAGAAATATCAGGAATTTACTGGATTGAGGCAGCGAATGGATGATGTTAAAACTTATCATGCTAAGTTTGTGGAGCTTGCTAGATTTGCTCCGCATGTGGTACCCGATGAGACTGCTAAGGTTCAACGTTTCCTAGAGGGTTTAAATTGGGATTTACAAGAAGCTCTGAGTGTAATACCTATAACTACTTTACAAGAGGCGTACGATAAAGCTGCTAATCTTTATAGAGTACAACAGAGAAGGAAGGAAGTACAAACGGGGCGGAAAAGGAGAATGGAGACTCGTAAGGCCGAGAGCTTTGATAAGAGGGCTAAAGTAGAAGTTAGACCAAGTGGGGGAGCCAGACCCAATTATCCGGGACGATGATTCAATGATAAAGGAACTAGATACTTTTATTGCAAGATTTGTGGAAGGAATCATCCAGGTGAAGATTGCGAAGGAAGGTTGGTAAAGTGTTTTAATTGTGGAAAGTTAGGCCACAGGGCCTATGAGTGTAGGGTAAGAAGGATGGAAGAGGTATTGATCAGGTAGCGACCTGCTACAACTGGAAATCTCATCAACCAGAACAATCGTGGCAACCAAGAAGGAGTACAGCTGAATAATCAAAATGGACAGAGGAATAATTATAATGGTCCAAGAGGTAACATGGGTGGACAAGAGAATAATCAGGGGAAGCAAATACAATACGGAAGTGGTAGTACCCCGGAGGAGGCTATAAGAATCAGGGGTATATCAACGTAATCAGCAAGACGAAGGCTGAATCTCAACAAGAAGGGGATGTCATTACAGGTACTTTTCCGTTCTTGGAACTAGTGCTAAAGTATTATTTGATTCCGGTGCAACCTGTTCTTTTATATCCTCTGAGTTCTTGAAGAAAGTAGGAGTAGTCCCTGATATAGAAGTTGAAATTTCTGTTTCTACACCTACGGGAAGAGTGGTAGGATGCACTAGGAAGATGGAAGGAGTAAAATAACCATAGAGGGTAGAGAATTTGAGATGAATCTGGTAGAGTTTGATTTGAAGGATTTTGATATAATCTTGGGGATGGATTGGTTAAGTAAGCACAAGGGGCGCATAGATTGTGAAAAACAAAAGATTAGCTTATGTGGGAAGAAAGGAAAGAGAGTGTCGTACACATGCGAAGGAGCTAAGCAAAGGGTAAAAGTCCTACCTGCCTTAAAATTTTTAAAGGAGTTGCGAAAAGGAGAGCCAGTTTATTTGTGTTATGTTCAAGAGGAAAAATTGGCGCACTTGAGGATCTTCCGGTAGTCAGGGAATTTCCAGATGTTTTTCCAGAAGAAATTCCTGGACTTCCACCCGACCGTGAGATTGAGTTTACTATTGATTTAGTACCAGGAACAACTCCAATTTCTAAACACCCTTATAGGATGGCCCCGAATGAGATGAATGAGTTAAAGAAACAGTTGGAGGAACTTTTAGAAAAAGGTTATATTCGACCGAGTGCTTCTCCGTGGGGAGCCCCAGTACTGTTTGTAAGAAAGAAGGATGGAACTTTGCATCTTTGCATTGATTACAGGGAGTTAAATAACGTTACAATCAAGAATAAATATCCCTTGCCTAGGATTGATGATTTGTTCGACCAGCTACAAGGAGCGAAAGTATTTTCTAAGATCGATTTAAGGTCAGGCTATCATCAGTTAAAGATAGCAGAAAAGGACATACCAAAGACAGCCTTTCGAACGAGGTATGGACATTATGAATTTGGGTGATGCCATTCGGGCTAACAAATGCGCCAGCGGTATTTATGGACTTAATGAATCGGGTTTTCAGCCAATTCCTGGATAAGTTTGTAGTCGTATTTATTGATGACATATTGGTGTACTCAAAGGATGAGGAGCAACATGCTGATCATCTACGGCAAGTTCTACAAGTTTTAAGGGAGAAGAAGCTGTATGCCAAATTATCTAAGTGTGATTTTTTGCTCAAGGAAGTATCGTTTTTAGGTCATGTGGTAACCGGTGATGGAATTTCGGTTGACCCGGCTAAAATTCAGGCTGTTAAGGGTTGGCCCAGGCCAACGAATGTACGAGAAGTTAGAAGTTTTCTTGGGCTAGCTGGATACTATAGGAAGTTTGTTCAAGACTTCGCTAAAATTGCGAGACCGCTCACAAATCTGATGAAAAAGGAAGTGCGTTATAAGTGGGATGAGAATTGTGAAAAAGCTTTCCAGATTTTGAAAGAGAAGTTAACCACAGCACCAGTTCTTGCATTGCCCTGTGGTACAGACGGTTTTGAAGTATATAGTGACGCGTCCAAATATGGTTTAGGGTGTGTGTTGATGCAGAATGGCAAGGTCATTGCCTATGCCTCATGACAGTTGAAGAGCTATGAGACCAGGTATCCTACTCATG
>CM041777.1:156539683-156714247 GCA_023374045.1 Limonium bicolor | reverse complement strand
AACTTGATCATGGGTGGAAGATTAGAAGCATAGAGTGAAGAGAGGAACACAAAGTTCTTGAGGTCCCTAGTCTTACACGAAGAACTAGGATAGTCAATAGAGCGAGCTAGGAAATAGCCTGACTTAACAACATATAGACCATGCTTTGAGAAATTCCACACAAAAGAACCCTCTTCACCTAGAAAATCAATGGGAGTATTAAGGATCACATCTCAATAAGCTAGATTAACCGTAGCCCTAACCAAATAGGCATCCTAACTCACTGAGTTAAAGTCGATAAAGTTTGCAACAGTCACATGCTCCATCCCCTCGACTCGGCTTTGAGACTAGTCTGTAGGAGTGCGACCTAGCAACCCAGCAATCAAACCAAAAGGAGGTGAAGCTCCCATCTCCAATCGACTTCTAAACCCCTCTCCTAAGAAGTGGTTCAAAGGCCTGCTACACCTTCTAGGAGTGCTAGCACTGGGAATAAAGCAGTTGGGGTATTATTTAGACTTAAGCATCTGGGCCTCCAAGGAATCACTATTAGTGAGAAGAAACCTCCTCTGCTTTGCTAGCAGCTCTAAATTGAACTTCTCAATGACTCAGAACCCCAAGCCTTCTTCCGCAACCCTCACACAGAGACACTTACAATTTACCCAATGGATTAGACTACCATCGATTCCGCCTTTCCACCATAATTTTAAGATAGCTTTTTGTAACTCTATAGTTGTCCTCTTGGGGAGCCTACGAAGGTCAATAGCATATACCAAAACTACCTAAAGGACTGACCTAACGTGGATTGATCTGCCAGCCTGCGGAATTCTACCCTTCCAGCCCTCTGCTAAGCAAATGACTCTATCCATCAGGTATTCAAAGTCTGAATGCCTTGATCCTCTCAGGTCTCTAGGAACCCCGAGGTACCTGTCTCGGCGAGGTCTCCTATCAACTTTCAACAAATTGGACACATGCCTTTTCTCATCAACTAACATGTTGGAGCTAAAGATAAGATGCTACTTCTGGAAATTTATTTCTTGTTTTGAGGAGCTCATAAAGTCCTCCAAAATGTGAATAACCTGGGATAGATCAGAATATCTAGCTCGGGAGAAGATGATGCATTCATCGGCATAGAGCAAATTGGAGAGAGAAGGGGCACCTTGGGCAATCAATATACCTCTGAACATCCCAATATCCTCAGCGAGGCTAATAGACCTGGAGAGAGCTTCCATATAGCAGATAAATAAGTACGGAGCAAGAGTGTTACCTTGTCTCAAACCCTTAAGGGGATGGAACGAGCTCCCTGAGGAGCCATTGATGAGGACCTCCATAGACGTGGAGATGATGCAGTTTAGGATCGAGACAAGCCAATGATCGGGGAAACCCATACTTTCCAAGATCAGCCCATGGAAGTCCCACTCCACCTGGTCATACGCCTTGGACAGTTTTCAGAGCCAGGGCCCCACCTTTGATCTTATAGGATGAGCGAAGATAGTGAAAGAATTCTTGGGCAACGAGAATATTGTTGGTGATGAGCCAGCCTTTATCAAATGCTGATGAGCTTTGGAAATGACGTAAGGGAGAAGATGCTTGATCATGTTTTCCAGAACCTTACAGACAAGCTTGTAAATCACATCTGTAATACTCTGAATTTTGTGAACCCTAGTTGGAATCCTAGATGCTAGGAGAACACTAGAAATCCTAATTCTCATAAAACACCCAGTAAACTTTGATTTCTCAAGATTCTTGAAACTCCCAGAAATGACTGAAATCCTTAGGAACTGATGATGGTTACTAACCCTGGGAGGTTTGTTTGAAACTTTTGAGGATGTTTAGAAGTGAAATACAACTAAATACTTCCTTCTACATTGTAGGACAATCTAGTTACATTTTCAGTATTTAGTGATTTCAGGTAAATTAAGCTCAAAGAAAGCTTCAAGAGAGGCATTAGAAAATTTCCTTTATATGATTACTCATACCAGTATTGATCAACAAACATAATTAGCCCTAATAGCCATGAAAATATCAAGCCAAACAAGGCCTTAGGGGTGGCCAAAAATATCACCCATTCACCTCCTTACTATTCCATCTCCTTATTATTCATCACTATTCGCATATTTGTCTCTTTCTAATTAAGGATGAAGCCACTTGCCCCCTTCATTAAATGAAGTTGGTTCTATGTGTATGGTTAGGATTGAAGCTGATCCAAGTGTCTTAAATCCAAGGGATTATAAGGGATAACTCATATCTAGCAATGATTACACTTAATTGATGAAAAAACAAATTAAAGCCAATTAAGGCATTCATTCACGCCTATTATAAGAGAAGGTAGAGCCTGGAATACTTGACATTCTTTAGCTACACTCACGCCATTATAAGCTCAAGGGAATTGGTAGAAACAACAAAATCTACTAGGAGAAGGGAAATTCAAGCCAAAATTCAGGGTAAAACAAGGTTCAAAGGAGGGAAATATTAGCAAGGGTCTTGGGTGACTTTCTTGGAGGAGAATTTTACTTCAATCCTTAGATAATCTAGTAGAAAATTGGTCAAAATGGAAAGAATAAATCAGGTAACATCTATGCAGACTCAAACTTCCCTTAAAGCATGTTTTTGACCTTAAGCTTTTGAGATTGGTTACCTATGAACACTAGCTTTTTTTTATTTTCAAATTTCACCATGGGCTTAGTTCGAAACCCTTGTTCTATTGGGAAAAAATCAAGGAAAAATACCTTTGGTAAGTAGGGTAGATTCTAGGTAACTTAAAAGGGGGGAAAGAGTTTTTAAGCTCTCTAAGATGCACGACGGGAATTTGATGTATTTGGTGAGTTATTCTGACTAAATTAACATATATTGAGTGATTTGTGGTGGTAGGGGTTCGTGGTTAGATATAAAAATGTTAGACAAAGGTTATAGAGAAGAAAATGAGCTATGGTCCTTGTAACTTGGTTAGGAGGGTTTCCGAATTCCTTTGGATTTGAAATTTTGGAAGTAATCTTGGTTCTAAGTTTTTATCTTATGTTAGAAAAATAAAGGGAAGTTACATTTTGAAGTTGGTTAAATTCTAGACAACTCTTAAGGCCTAAAAATGTGTTTTAAGCCTCCTTAGGTGATTGTGAGTGTTGGTTGGTGATTATACTTGATTATATGGTTTTATATCCTATACCTAACTCATGAGTGAATTTTAGGTCGTGGTTACGTTGGGAAAGTAATTGGTGGCTTGGTGAAGCAAAAATGTGCTAAAAGAATATTAATGTTTGAACTTGAGTTTGTGTGTAATTTCTAAGTGATTTCTTGTTATTATTAACCTTATTTTATTATGTATTGATGATATTGTGGTGTTTTGACCATTGGGTTTAAGTGGATTCAAGTTTAACTCAACTATTATGTTGATTGTGCTTTATGGACACTTTGTTCTATGCTTGATTTGAAGTTGTTTTGATTAGTACTTCTTACACATGTGGAGGTGAATTTGGTTGAATATTGGTCTAAGGTTAGCCTACGATATATTTAGCCACATCATTATGCCATATTGGGAAAAATCATTATTGGAACTTTATTTACTCACTTGTCTGGTCTTTTAAGCTTCTACCTATGAAATGAAGCTACCAGCATTCCACCCTATTGATATGGTTAAATTTAGGGGGTGTTTAAACTTAAGTATTTCAAGGTGAGGTTGTGGTGGTGGTGGAATTTTCATTTTGAGATTTATAATCTATTACTTGGTTTGGAATGTCTTGTGATCTACAGGTATGTTAATTAATTCAAGAAAGGTAAAATTGGTGTGATGTGCTCTTACTGGTTGTACTTTCTTGTGTGGCAACTCTGTCTGAGTATATGTTAATGTTTCAAAGAGTTTTAAAGAGAAAATGAATTTTATATGGTGTGGTATTTGTTACTCAGATTCACTGATTTTATTTGCAACCCCTTGTGTGTGTATTTGAATTTTTGGTTGCAGGATAAGTGCTTTGGAAAGATCATGTGGCATGAGGATATGTCCATGATACTTTGTATATTTGTGCCTTCATCAATAGTAGCAAAGAGTTGTCGCCTGGTGTCACTAAAGTCACTTACGAAGAATGGAACCAAAGCATTATAGGATACAGACATGTAGAGAATGGGATTAGCTAGATCACCTCACACAAAGTTGATAGCGTTCTCGAGTACTTAGGAGAGAACTAGAAGGAAGCTGATGTGAAACCTCTTTTTGGATACCCTTTTTACATTTTTTGTAGGATAGTAATGTAGTGCTAATATAGAGGTTAGCAAGGGAAGGGGTTTGGTTTTGTAAGGTGTAAGTGATGGGAGTTGGTTGTAGAATACTTTGCCATACTAATGTTAGATAGTCGGGGAGGTGGTCATAGGTAATAGTCTTAGCATCTGTAGTAGGTAGCAGATGTGGTGGTAACTCCCGGTTTATATGTTTTGTAACTTCCACTGTAAAATATAAATCAAAGTAAGTTGCTAATGGAGAATAGTATTTTGTTCGCTGATGAAATAAAAAAGTTGGTTCTGGGAACCGGGGTGTTACAATTTGGTATCAGAGCCCTAGGTTTAACGAGAGGGAGATTATGTTAGCTTTAGGGATTTTTAAGTGACCCAGGCATAGGTTTAGGACTTTATGCAGAACTTACATAAGTTTTGAAAACATGGTTGTTGATATATTGTGTTGTGTGATTGTTTGCATTAGTTGGATAACTGGTGATATAACTAACGTGTATGTGTCAGCATAATGGTGAGAAGAGGGGTCAGTTCGATGAGTTAAGGGAGTTAACTGTAAGCATGTGGAAAATCTTGGAGCAGCGCGAAGCTAGGGCAGAAGCACCAACAGATATCTCCCGGAAAATAGCTGCGATGAAACCCAGTACTTACACTGAAGAAGAGGATCCGGTGATTTTGGAAGAGTGGATTCAGGAATTTGATAAAATATATGATGTGGTTGATTCCCCTGAACATAAGAAGGTGTGGAGCTGTATTTTATTTCAGAGGGGAGGCTGATCTTTGGTGGACTGCTGAGGAGGAAAGGTTGAAGGCTGTACCCAACTTTGGTTGGGAGGTGTTTAAAAGTGCAATGAGGAAAATATTTTATCCATAACATGTTCAGGGTAGAAATATCATGAATTTGCAAGGTTGAAGCAATGAACTGATGATGTTAAAACTTACCATGCTAAATTTACGGAGCTTGCCAGATTTGATCCAAATATGGTGCCTGATGAAGGCTCAAAGGTGCAATGCTTTTTGGAAGGATTGAATTGGAATCTACATGAAGCTCTAAGTATTATACCACTGACCACTTTACAGGAAGCTTATGAAGGCTGCAAATCTTTATCGTGTGGAATAGAGGAGAATGGATGTACAATCAGGACAGAAAAGCAGGTGGAAGTCAAGTAAAACTAGAAATTGGATAAGAAGTTTAAGGCTGAAATAAAGCCAGGTAGACCCATTTGTCATAGTTTGACTGCCAATTTGAATAGAAAAGCTAGGTATTTCTATTGTAAAATTTGTGAGCAGAACCATCCTGGAGTTGATTGCCAAGGAAAACTAGTACAATGTTTATAAATGCTGGAAGTTAGGACAACAAGCCTGTGAATGTAGAGTTAGAGGCGTGGAGAGTAGCAGTAGTAATGAAGGAAGTAACCAGACAACTGGATTTATTCCTCATCAAAATTATACTAACAGATCTTGCAGTGCTAATCAAGGCGGTGCACAACGAATTACTTATGGTGGTCAGCGGAATAATTACAATGGTTCAAGGAACCAATTTAGTGGACAAGGGAATAATCAAGGAAAGCAGCCACAGTACGTTGGAGGAGGTCAATGAGGAGGTTTTAAGACTCAAGGACATATCAATGTGATAACCAAGGCTGAGGTTGAAGCTGAGCAGGAAAGGAACATTATATCAGGTATGTTTCTAGTCCTTGGAACATCTACTAAGGTGTTATTTGATTTGGATGCATCATGTTCTTTCATATCTACTGAGTTTTTGAAAAGAGTAGGAGTTGTACCCAATATAGATGTTAGCATCTCGGTTACTACACCAACAGGAAAAGTGGTAGGATGTACTAAAAATATCGAGGGTGTGAAAATATGTATTGGTGGTAAAGAATTCAAGATGGATGTAGTAATTAGAACTAGGAGATTTTAACATAATCTTAGGGATGGAATGGTTGAGTAGGCATAAAGGATGTATAGATTGTGAGAAACTAGAAAATAAGTCTACAAGGGAAGAGAGGAAAAAGGGTGTCATACACTAGAGTGGAAATCCAAAATAAGAAGGTGATATCGGCTTTGAAGTTATGGAGAGGTCTCCCGCTAGAGGATCAGGTCTTTATATGTTAGATTCAAGAGGATAATTCCATGCAAAGTCAAAAAGCAACCCCAACAGTTGAAGAATTACCTGTGGTGTAAGAGTTTTTGGACATATTTCTAGATGAGATTCCAGGTCTACCACCAGATCGTGAGAATGAATTTACTATTGATTTAGTACCAGGAACGGCTTGAATATCTAAGCATCCTTATAGGATGGCGCCACGCGAGATGGAGGAATAAAAGAGGTAGTTGGAAGAGTTGTTAGGAAAAGGTTATATTCGTCCAAGTGTGTCACCATGGGGAGCTCCTATTTTGTTTGTCAAGAAGAAGGATGGAAGCATTCAGTTATGCATTGATTATCGAGAATTGAATAATGTTACCATTAAGAATAAATATCCCTTGCTAAAATTGATGATTTATTCGATCAACTTCAAAAGCTAAGGTGTTCTCTAAAATTGACCTGAGATCAGGTTATCATCAGTTGAAGATAGCAGAGAAGGATATACCAAAAATAGCTTTATGAAAAAGGCATAGTCACTATGAGTTTGTAGTTATGCCATTTGGTTTAACAAATGCTCCAACAATATTTATGAATTTGATGAACCGAGTCTTTAGTCCATTTCTTGATAAGTTTGTGGTGGTATTCATTGATGACATACTGGAGTATTCAAAGAGTGAGGAAAAACATGTGGATCATTTGCATCAAGTTCTCCAGCTTTTGAGAGAGAAAAAGTTGTATGCTAAGCTATCAAAATGTGAGTATTGGCTAAAGAAGGTAGTATTTCTTTGTTATGTGCTAACTAGAGAGGGAATTTTAGTTGATCCTACAAAGATTCAAGCTGTTAAGGATTAGCCTAGACCAACGAATGTTCAAGAAGTTTGAAGTTTTCTTAGTTTAGCTCGGTATTATAGGAAATTCATACATGATTTTGCTACGATTGCAAGGCCACTCACTAATTTAATGAAGAAAGAAATATCTTATAAGTGGGATGATAGTTGAGAGGAAGCTTTTCAAACCTTAAAGGAAAAGCTAACTACAGCACCAGTACTTGCGCTACCTTGTGGAACAGAAAATTTTGAGGTTTACATTGATGCATCTAAGTACGGTCTGGGATGTGTGCTGATGCAAAATGGTAGAGTCATTGCTTATGCCTCCCAGCAACTGAAGGATTATGAGACTAGATATCCAACTCATGATTTGGAACTAGCAACGGTGGTGTTCACATTAAATATTTGAAGACATTACCTATATGGCACCTCATGTAAGAATTATACAAATCACAAGAGCTTAAAGTACATATTCACTCAGAAGGAACTTAATATGAGGAAAAGGAGGTGGCTAGAACTCGTTAAGGATTATGATTTGGAAATCTTGTATCATGAAGGTAAAACAAATGTTGTGGCAGATGCCTTGAGTCAAAAGAGGAGTCATAAAAAGGAAGAAAATTGATATTACAGGACAAGCTAGTAGAGGATTTTAGGAAGCTAAATCTTAAGGTAGTAGCACTTAGAGAAGTTAGAAAGGAAATTTGTGCTAGTATACAGGCATTTCATGATGTATACACGGAGATTTTAGACCATCAACAAGGTGATGAAAAGTTAAAGGAAATAAAAAGAAAGGTGGAAAAAGGAGAAGCGCCAGACTTTAAAATTTATGAAGATTGGAGCTTACGGTTTCGAGGAAGATGGTGTATACCACATACTTGTGGGGATCTCAAGGAGAGGTTGATGAAGGATGCTCATAACTCTAGTTATTCGATGCATCCCGGAGGAGATAAGTTGTATAAAGACATGAAGAAACATTTTTGGTGGCCTAATATGAAAAAGGAGATAGCGGAGCATATATCCAAGTGTTTGACATGCCAAAAGGTTAAATTTGAACGTTAAAAGGTTGGAGGTATGATGCAACCTTTGGATATACCCAAGTGGAAATGGGACTCAGTATCTATTGATTTTATAGTTGGGTTACCACCTACTAAAGGAGGAATAGATCAAATTTGGGTGGTAGTAGATCGATTAACCAAGACTACTTGGTTGATTTCTATGAAAAGTACGTGGTCTATGGAGCAACTCATGGATGCTTATATTAAGTTTGTGGTTAAATATCTTAGTGTCCCAATGGAAACTATTTCTGACAGAGACCCTAGATTTACTTCTCGATTCTGGCAACAGTTTTAGAAATTTATGGGAACAAAGCAACTCTTAGTACTGCATATCACCCTCAAACAGATGGGCAGACTGAGCGAACCATACAGACCTTAGAGGATATGTTAAGAGCTTGTGCAATGGATTATCAGGGATCTTGGCTTGACTAACTACACTTTATTGAATTTTCTTACATTAACAGTTATCATTCAAGTATCCACATGGCGCCATATGAGGCATTATATGGAAGGAAATGCTGAACTTCGTTATGTTGGGATGATTCAAGAGAGCCAATTATGATAGGACCATAATTGACTGAAGAAGTGGCTCAACAAGTCAAAAACATTCAACAAAGGTTGAAAGCTGCTCAAGATAGACAGAAGTCATATGCTGATTTACATAGAAGACCAATCGAGTTTAAAGTGGGAGATAGAGTATTTTTAAAAGTATCACCCACCAAAAGTGTGGTACGATTTGGGGAAAAGGGGAAACTTGCTCCTAAGTTCATTGGTCTCTACGACATTTTAGAAAGAGTTGGGAAGTTGGCATATCATCTTGCCTTGCCAATGGAGTTGGATAAAGTGCATAATATTTTTCATGTCTCGCAATTGATAAAGTATGTTCCAGATGAATCATATTTCTTGCAGCCAAAAGAGGTGGAAGTAGGCTTTGACCTTACTTATGAGGAGCAACCTAGATTGTGGATCATAAAACAAGGGAAACTAGAGGCAAATCTGTGTACTTAGTCAAAGTCTTACGGACTCATCATGGGATTCAGGAAGCCACGTGGGAGCTAGAAAGTAAGATGAGGAATCAATACTTAGAACTTTTTTACTAAGGTTAGTAGTAAAAGTTTCGGGAGAAACTTTTTTTAAAGGGAGGGAGAGGTATAGATAAAATTTTGGAAGTTTCATGGCTGACATGCTTGCTCTTAGCATGTTTGCATAAATGCTCTTGTTCATTTAACTAAGTGGAATGGTGGTGCTATTATTTTATGCACTGTTAATGTTATGAGAGGTGGTTATATGCACCATTTGTGCTACCAATGTTATGAGAAAACAGTCTAATCTGATTACAAGCTGTAATTGTTATGTGATGAGGTGGGTATGTGGTGGATCTTTCTGTTCTATGTGATGAATGTAGTAGTATTCTTAACGAAAGCAGTAATTATATTATTTGTTATATGGTTTCGTGTAAGGGATGAGTGTGAGGTTTGGGGATGAAGCTTGGTTTAAGGGGGAAGGATGTAATACTCGGCATTTTGAGAACCCTAGCTAGAACCCTAGATGCTAGGAGAACACTAGAAACCCTAATTCTCATAAAACACCCTGTAAACCTTGATTTCTCAGGATTCTTGAAACTCCCAGAAATGACTGAAATTGTGATACTCCGTATTTTACGTTTTCAGATTTCATGACATTTCGGTTTATATCATTGCTTATGTTATGTGTTACTTTGAATAGCTGATGGGACACCGGAGTCTTTAAGTTAAAAGGCGGGGGCGAGGAGGTCATTTCCCTCCCTTTTATTCGGTAAGACTTATTAAGGCAGATAAGTCATTTATTTTACATTCCCAATCCACGATCAATTTACAAACCGTGTGTTCTCCCTCGCGACAGTTCTGCGCTCTCCCTCTCTTCTTCTCCATTGTTGTGCTTCTGAGTTCGTGTGGATCTTTGCTGCGTTTGTGGTCGGTTCTGCTGCTGCTTCTGTTCAGATTCTTCCCCTCTGCAAATCAGGTAGGTTCGCTGGTGAATTCGGTAGTCTCTTTGCTGTTTTGGGGAAGCAGTTTTCTGATTGTTGCATTCTGTTTTGGGGGCTGTTCTCTGCAAATTCAGTGGCTGATTATGTAACACCCCTAAAACCGGCCTAAGAGTTAAGGGTGCTACACGCCGCGTATTACTACCTAATAACGCAAGGCTCTAAAACACTCAAACGCAATAAAGGCCCAAAACGAAGTTTACATAAACCTTGTAAACCAATATATATTCAAATACAGCGGAACAAATACTAAATCCCAAATACAAAACCGAATCAGAAACACAAGTCAAAAGCATAAGGCCCGAAGGCTACAACATCTCGGAGTATCAAACTGAAAGAACATAAAAGCTAATTACTATAGCCCCAGAACTTAGGATGATCCTCGCTGATCAATCTGCAAAAAGTTAGAGTAGGGGAATGAGCACACAACTATGCCCAGTAAGCAGCGACCGTCATCAGCAAGGTCGCTCAAAACAATTGAAATCAGAAGAAGAGAAGATAAACATCTTATACACAATTCTCAAATAGTCAGAAGCTTTCAGAAACAGAAGCAGAGTGGAACTCAAGGGGTTCCCATTTCAGAAACAGCCAGAGCACTTAAACAGAAGGGGACAAAACACAATGCACACACTCAGAAGGGTCGAAGACCCATAGACCATACCAGGTCTCTCGGCAACGCAGAAATGACTCGAAAGAGTCAAAGGGTTCGTCAACCCCACAGAACAGAAAGGGAATGACCCACACTCAGAACGACGTCTACATGGTATACCACGGAATAGCTCGACCCAGCCATTCACGGCTCAGAAAACAAGTGCAATGTCCCAAAACAGAAAGGTTGCTTAATCAGAAGCAAAGTTGCATTTAAATATGCCAAAACTCATAAATCAGTAGCACAGATCATAAGGAAACCAATGCCGCAGACGGCACTCAAATCGGAGTTCAAACGAAGAAGTTATGTTGAAAACAGAGGTGTGTCCGAACTTGTGTCCGGACATCGAAGTTCGGACACAAGTCGAGACTCAGAAACCAGAGAAAGCCAAATGTCCGAACTTGTGTCCGGACATCAATGTTCGGACACAAGTCGAGTTGAAATCAGATAGAGGAATTCAGCATGTCCGAACATCCAAGTTCGGACGGATGTTCGGACAGGTTTTACGGGAAAACACGCGGAGGGTCCGACCTTGTGTCCGGACTTCAAAGTTCGGACACAGGTCGAACTTTAAACCAGAGGGAAAACCTGAGGGTGTGTCCGAACATCTATGTTCGGACAGATGTTCGGACATACCCCGAACTCGCAAATCAGAAAGGCAGAGAAACGCACTGTCCGAACTTCAAAGCTCGGACGGAAGTTCGGACAGTGCGAAAAATGCAGTTTCCAGAAGACGAACAGAGCAGAAAAACAACACAAATCAAAGCCTTAAAATGCCAATTAAGCACACACACCAAATCAGACATTAAAACAGGAAACCATGGGGTTTTAACCATTCCAAAACGCAACCAAACAGACATCACAAACAGAATTCACACACAAAACAGAACCGTTGCAATCCCCATGGCTGAACTTCCAAACCGAATCGAGTAACCACCTACCTCAATTAGCAGAAGAAGAACAACGATCTGAACCGCAGGCACAATCCACGCAGAGCAACAATCCGATACAGACCAACAGCCACTGAATTCCACAATCAAGCCCAGAAATCAGAAAACATTCGAAGGAAACCTAGACTTGGAAACTCCCAAAACTGTATAACTTTCTGCATCACAAACCTGGAATCGAGACCGGACGAATTACTCTGCAGAAGAATCCCAACTTACACGCAACCAACGGCCACTGATTCGAACACAAACAAAAACCCTCAATCAGAAACTGGAATCAAGAACAGAGGATACAACGGAGACCGGTTCTGCAATACCAACCTGAAAACGAAGAGGAAACCACACTGCAACGGAGATCACCAATCTGATTGCAGCAGTAGAACCAGAATCTTCAACAGAGGGGAAAGATCGAGAGAGAAGGAAAAGAGAGAGAAACTGCTTAGCACCACGATAGAGAACGCTCCTCACGATTAGACTGAATTGAACTGTCGTGATGAAAATAATTAGAAGATGTAAGGGAAAATAAGGAACCCTTCTCCTTATAAATAGATAATTAATTACCTTAATTAATTAACCGAATGACCTCCTCGCCCTTGACAATTAAAACAATACCGTCGGAGTCCAACTGATAGCAAGGAATAGACAATCCAACTTAGAACAATATTGCAACTGATATAACATAAGGTAGGAATTATGCGGGTTATAACATCACCTCCCCCTTAAAAGAATCTCGTCCTCGAGATTAACTCACCTTACTGCTCGAACAGAGAGATACTTGGCACGCAGCTCATCTTCGAGTTCCCAAGTCGCTTCACTCTCTAGCTGATCTGACCACTGGACCTTCACCATAGGCAGGGTCTTACTACGAAGCTGACGGACGTCCCTGGCTAAATGCGAGTAGGCACCGCCTCGAAACTGCAATCCTCTCTCAGCTGAAGCTGGCTGTAGTCGATCACGTGAGACGGATCATGCAGATACTTCCTCAACATAGACACATGGAAAACTCCGTGGACAGCAGACAAAGCAGGTGGCAAAGCCAAACGGTAAGCCACAGGGCCAATCCTCTCCAGAATCTCAAACGGTCCAACGAACCTTGGGCTAAGCTTTCCACGCTTCCCAAACCGGACCACACCTCTGACCGGCGACACTCGCAGATAGACATGATCACCAACATCGAACTCAAGCGGCCTGCGCCTCTGATCTGCATAGCACTTCTGTCTGCTCTGAGCAACCAGCAAACGTTCCCGAATCGTCCTGATCTTCTCTACTGCTCCCTGCACAAGCTCGGGTCCAACCAAGACCCTCTCCTTCAGGTCATCCCAACAGATGGGTGACCTGCACCTCCTACCGTACAACGCTTCAAACGGAGCCATACCAATGCTCGCCTGAAAGCTGTTGTTGTAGGCGAACTCAATCAGAGTCACATGCTGCTCCCAGCTACCACCAAAGTCCAGGACACATGCACGAAGCATGTCCTCCAAAATCTGATTAGTCCTCTCGTCTGGCCATCCGACTGAGGATGGTAAGCTGAACTGAACGCTAAATTCGTACCCAAGGCCTTATGCAAACTGCGCCAAAATCTCGAAACAAAACGAGGGTCACGATCAGACACAATAGTAGAAGGCACACCGTGAAGCCTCACTATCTCATCGAGATATAAACGAGCTAGGCGCTCCAGACTGAAGGTCTTCTTCACCGGCAGAAAATGAGCAGACTTCGTCAGACGATCAACTATCACCCAAACAGCATCACAACCCGAAGGAGTCCTGGGCAAACCCATGACGAAATCCATCCCCACACTCTCCCACTTCCACTCAGGAATGGGAAGGGGCTGAAGCAAACCCGCTGGCCTCTGATGCTCAGCCTTAATCTGCTGACAGGTCTGACACTTCGAGACAAACTCTGAGATATCACGCTTCATCCCAGACCACCAGAATGACTCTCTGAGGTCTCGATACATCTTCACCCCTCCTGGGTGAACTGAATATGGCGCTCCATGAGCCTCCTGAAGGATCTCTGCGCAGCACTGCATCGTCTGGCACACAAACACGGCCTCTGAAACGCAGACACCATCACTGGAGACACTGAAGTCTGAACTCTGATCTGAAGACAGCCCCTCTCTGATCCGACACAAAGCTGAATCTGCCTCCTGACCAACCCGGATCCTGTCGACCAACGAAGACTGCACCTGAAGCGCTGCTATCACACTGGCACTGGCTGGTCTGACTACCCAAACACCCATACGCTGCAGCTCTAAGGTGGACCTCTGAACTCCTGACAAGGCACAAGCTACACCCGAAGCACCTCTCCGGCTCAAGGCATCTGCCACAACATTCGCTCTACCCGGGTGGTAGAGGATCTCTAAATCATAGTCATGAAGTAGCTCCAACCACCTCCTCTGTCTCAAGTTCAGCTCCTTCTGAGTGAACAAATACTTGAGGCTCTTGTGGTCAGTGTAAACCTTACACGACGCTCCATATAAATAATGTCTCCAAATCTTCAGCGCGAACACTACAGCTGCCAGCTCCAGATCGTGGGTAGGGTAGTTCTTCTCATAGGGCTTAAGCTGTCGGGAGCCATAAGCCACTACCTTACCCTGCTGCATCAAAACACATCCCAGTCCCTTATGGGACGCATCACAGAAGACTTCGAATCCCTCAGTCCCAGAAGGCAATGTCAGAATCGGTGCCGTCGTCAATCTCTTCTTAATCTCCTGGAAACTCTGCTCGCAAGCCTCGCTCCACTCATACTTGATCTCCTTCCTCAACAGACGGGTCAGCGGGGATACGATCTTAGAGAACCCCTCAACGAACTTCCTGTAGTACCCAGCTAACCCAAGGAAACTGCGAATCTCAGCAACATTCGTGGGCCTCGCCCACTCCATCACAGCTCTAACCTTCTCAGGATCCACTGAGATACCGTCCTTCGAGACCACATGTCCCAAGAATACTACGCGGTCAAGCCAGAAGTCACACTTCTTCAACTTAGCATACAGCTCACGATCCTTCAGCGTCTGCAAAACAATCCTCAGATGCTCCTCATGCTCCTCTGCGCTCCTGGAGTACACCAAGATATCATCTATGAAGACCACTACGAACTGATCCAAATAGGGTTTGAAAACCCGGTTCATCATGTCCATGAATACTGATGGAGCATTAGTCAAACCAAACGGCATGACTAGGAACTCGTAATGACCATAACGAGTCCTAAAAGCGGACTTAGGCACATCCTCGGCCTTAATCCTCAACTGATGGTAGCCTGAACGAAGATCTATCTTCGAGAACACTGTACCCGCCAACTGGTCAAACAAATCGTCGATGCGCGGAAGGGGATAGCGATTCTTGATGGTCACCTTGTTCACTCCTGTATCGATGCACAAACGGAAGGTCCCATCCTTCTTCTTCACAAACAGCACTGGCGCTCCCCAAGGCGAAACACTAGGGCGTATGAAGCCCTTATCCAACAGCTCCTGAAGCTGGACCTTTAGCTCCTTCAACTCCGCCGGACTCATACGGTAAGGGGCCCTAGAGATGGGCTGAGTCTCTGGCGCTAAATCGATGGTGAACTCCACCTCTCGCACTGGTGGAAGTCCGGGCACGTCGTCCTGGAAGACCTCAGGAAACTCTCTGACAATCGGGATGCTCTCCAAGCTAGATCCCTCACGCACCTCTGGCAGATAACATAAGAAGCCCTGGCAGCCCTTCCTCAAGAAACTGGCTGCCTGCATCGCTGACACAATCACCGGCGCACATGGAACTGCATTCCCAGAGAAAGCAAAACGAGACCCGTCTGGCAAGTCGAACACCACCCTCTTCGCTGCACAATCTATATGGGCATGGTGCTCTGCTAGCCAATCCATGCCCAGAATCACATCAAAACAGGTCATCCGCATCGGATGAGGTCAGCAAAGAAAGTCTTGTCCCTAACTACTATGGGACAGCCTTACACACAGAATCCAGCACACAAGGGGCAACCCCACCTAAGGACTACTCACCACAAGTCTATCTCACTGGAACAGCAGTCAGTCCAAGATCATCCAACAAATCATGGCAGACAAAGGAATGCGTAGCTCCATAATCAACAGACAAAACACATCTCGAGAATGGATCTGGAGAATACCTGAGATGACGCGATCACCCGCTCGATCACGCTCTCCAGCCATAGCATAAACCCGGGCCTGAGTCTGAGGCTTCTTCTGATCAGACCTCGCCCCTGATCTGAGCCGGTACCTCTATCCCCTGAGCCTCTACTGGACGCTGAGGGCACTGAGCAATCCGGTGCTCCAATCGACCCGCACTTAAAGCAGGCACCGGTCTTCTTGTAGCACTCCCTACCAGGATGGAGCGACCACAAGACCCAACTTCGTCCCAGCTGACGAAGATGAAGAAGCTCCCCGGCGATCTCCATAGGTCTGCTTCTTCTGAGGAGGAGCAGCCTCCTTCCTCTGAGGCTCCTCAGCAACGCCTCTTCCCTTTATGGTCCTTACCAGCCTGTCTGCCCCTGATGTCCGCCTCTACCAGCAAGGCGACATCCGCCACATCTTGAAGGTCCGGTGACGAAGAGGTGTCACCGCCGACTGATGTGGCCTCAATCCGCTCTCAATTTACGAGCTTCCTGTGCTCATCCGGGCTCTGGAGCATACTTCGACAGCGTCACAAACTTCCTCACATACTCTTCTACAGACATATCTCTCTCCCCTGGCGCAGCGGTTATACTCGTTGATCTTCTGGTCTTTGTAACATCCGGATAGAACTGCTTGTTGAACTCCAAGCAGAGAACTGATCCAGGTCCAAGGCTGGGGGTGCCTACCCATCACCATGCGCCACCACTCCTTCGCCTCCCCTTAAAGTGGAACGTAGCGAAGTCCACCTTCTGGTCATCCTCCGACCCCATCACTCTCAGCAGGTCCTCGACCTCTGTAATCCAGTGGCTCGCCTCCTGGGGGTCACCACAGCCATCAAAGGATGGAGGCTTAGCTTCATGAACTCCTGGAGAGCTCGGACTCGGCCTCCCACAGCATTCGCTCCTGCTGGACCAGCACCACCAGCTCCTCCACCAGCTCCCCAGCAGCCCATCGTCTGCATCAACTGCGCCACAAATGCTGCACTACATCGCAGCATCTCCCTGAGGGGTCACTGGTGTCCTACGGGGAGCCATTCTGAGATACACAAATCCAAAACTTGTCAGAACTGACTCAGACTTCAAACAACTGTCACAACTGAACCTCGCACAAGCAAACACACCCACAGACACCACAAAGAAAGCCAAACCTGGCTCTGATACCACTAAATGTAACACCCTAAAACCGGCCTAAGAGTTAAGGGTGCTACACGCCGCGTATTACTACCTAATAACGCAAGGCTCTAAAACACTCAAACGCAATAAAGGCCCAAAACGAAGTTTACATAAACCTTGTAAACCAATATATATTCAAATACAGCGAACAAATACTAAATCCCAAATACAACACCGAATCAGAAACACAAGTCAAAAGCATAAGGCCCGAGGCTACAACATCTCGGAGTATCAAACTGAAAAGAACATAAAGCTAACTATATAGCCCAGAACTTAGGATGATCCTCGCTGATCAATCTGCAAAAAGTTAGAAGTAGGGGAATGGCACACAACTATGCCCAGTAAGCAGCGACCGTCATCAGCAAGGTCGCTCAAAACAATTGAAATCAGAGAAGAGGAGATAAACATCTTATACACAATTCTCAAATAGTCAGAAGCTTTCAGAAGCAGAAGCAGAGTGGAACTCAAGGGGTTCCCATTTCAGAAACAGTCAGAGCACTTAAACAGAAAGGGGACAAACACAATGCAACACTCAGAAGGGTCGAAGACCCATAGACCATACCAGGTCTCTCGGCAACGCAGAAATGACTCGAAAGAGCCAAGGTTCGTCAACCCCACAGAACAGAAAGGGAATGACCCACACTCAGAACGACGTCTACATGGTATACCACGGAATAGCTCGACCCAGCCATTCACGGCTCAGAAACAAGGTGCAATGTCCCAAAACGAAAGGTTGCTTACTCAGAAGCAAAGTTGCATTTAAATATGCCAAAAACACTCATAAATCAGTAGCACAGATCATAAGGAAACCAATGCCGCAGACGGCACTCAAATCGGAGTTCAAACGAAGAAGTTATATTGAAAACAGAGGTGTGTCCGAACTTGTGTCCGGACATCGAAGTTCGGACACAAGTCGAGACTCAGAAACCAGAGAAAGCCAAATGTCCGAACTTGTGTCCGGACATCAATGTTCGGACACACAGTCGAGTTGAAATCAGATAGAGGAATTCGGCCTGTCCGAACATCCAAGTTCGGACGGATGTTCGGACAGGTTTTACGGGAAAACACGCGGAGGGTCCGACCTTGTGTCCGGACTTCAAAGTTCGGACACAGGTCGAACTTTAAACCAGAGGGAAAACCTGAGGGTGTCGAACATCTATGTTCGGACAGAGGTTCGGACATACCCCGAACTCGCAAATCAGAAAGGCAGAAACGCACTGTCGAACTTCAAAGCTCGGACGGAAGTTCGGACAGTGCGAAAAATGCAGTTTCCAGAAGACGAACAGAGCAGAAAAAAAACAAATCAAAGCCTTAAATGCCAATTAAGCACACACACCAAATCAGACATTAAAACAGGAACCATGGGGTTTTAACCATTCCAAAACGCAACCAAACAGACATCACAAACAGAATTCACACACAAAACAGAACCGTTGCAATCCCCCATGGCTGAACTTCCAAACCGAATCGAGTAACCACCTACCTCAATTAGCAGAGAAGAAGAACAACGATCTGAACCGCAGGCACAATCCACGCAGAGAACAATCCGATACAGACCAACAGCCACTGAATTCCACAATCAAGCCCAGAAATCAGAAAACATTCGAAGGAAACCTAGACTTGGAAACTCCCAAAACTGTATAACTTTCTGCATCACAAACCTGGAATCGAGACGGACGAATTACTCTGCAGAAGAATCCCACTTACACGCAACCAACGGCCATGATTCGAACACAAACAAAAACCTCAATCAGAAACTGGAATCAAGAACAGAGGATACACGAAGACCGGTTCTGCAATACCAACTGAAAACGAAGAGGAAACCACACTGCAACGGAGATCACCAATCTGATTGCAGCAGTAGAACCAGAATCTTCAACAGAGGGGAAGATCGAGAGAAGGAAAAGAGAGAGAAACTGCTTAGCACCACGATAGAGAACGCTCCTCACGATTAGATGAATTGAACTGTCGTGATGAAAATAATTAGAAGATGTAAGGGAAAATAAGGAACCCTTCTCCTTTATAATTAGATATTAATTACCTTAATTAATTAACCGAATGACCTCCTCGCCCTTGACAATTAAAACAATACCGTCGGAGTCCAACTGATAGCAAGGAATAGACAATCCAACTTAGAACAATATTGCAACCGATATAACATAAGGTAGGAATTATGCGGGTTATAACATGAGTGGTGCCCCAAAATTTTGGACCCCACAGAATCCTCCACGTTGTATGAAACCGGGTTAACGATACCCAGCTACTCGGAGGCGCTGACTACCTAAGCTACAAAACATTGTCGAGCTATTCTAAGGCGCTGACTACCTAAGCTACAAAGCATTGTCGAGCTAATCTAAGGCGCTGACCACCTAAAGTGATGAAAATGATGTCAAGCTATTCTAAGGCGTTGACTACCTGAAATGAAAATGATGTCGAGCCATTCTAAGGTGCTGACTACCTAAAGTGATGAAAATGATGTCAAGCTATTCTAAGGCGTTGACTACCTGAAATGATGAAAATGATGTCGAGCTATTCTAAGGCGCTGACTACCTAAAGTGATGAAAATGATGTCAAGCTATCTAAGGCGTTGACTACCTGAAATGATGAAAATGATATCGAGCTATCTAAGGCGCTGACTACCTAAAGTGATGAAAATGATGTCGAGCTATTCTAAGGCGCTGACTACCTAAAGTGATGAAAATGATGTCAAGCTATTCTAAGGCGTTGACTGCCTAGGGTGTGAAAACTGGATGCAAATGCAAGAATGCTGAAATGCTAATGATGTAAATGATGCTGATGCTGATGATAATGCCGATGGTGTTGATGATGTTGAAGATGTTGATGATGCTGATGATGCTCGGATGCTTCTGGGGGACCGAAACCCATGCCGATGCTCCTGGTGGACCCAATGGGACTTATTGCCATCGCCCCCCAAGCCGGTGTGCAGGGATAACTCCTGGTAAAAACCCTGGGGACTTATTGCCTTTGCCCACCATTCGTTGATCCCAAAAATAAGTTGACATCGCAAAAAGGAGGATTTATTGCCATCACCTCGCCAACTTTCTGTCGCAGGTCTTATGACGCGCCTGGGTAATGCAGCTAGGTCTTATGACGAGCCCATATGAATGAGATGAATGCAATGTGTTTGATGAGAGGGGTAAGCTAAAAGGTAATGCTAGGTCTTACTACGAGCCTAAGGGAATGCAACTAGGTCTTATGACGAGCCTAAAGGATGGTTCTAGGTCTATGACGAGCCTAAGGGATGCAACTAGGTCTATGACGAGCCTAAAGGGAGGTTCTAGGTCTTATGACGAGCCTAAAGGATGGTTCTAGGTCTTATGACGAGCCTAAGGGATGCAACTAGGTCTTATGACGAGCCTAAAGGGAGGTTCTAGGTCTTATGACGAGCCTAAAGGATGGTTCTAGGTCTTATGACGAGCCTAAGGGATGCAACTAGGTCTTATGACGAGCCTAAAGGGAGGTTCTAGGTCTTATGACGAGCCTAAGGATGGATCTAGGTCTTATGACGAGCCTAAAGGTTATTCTAAGTGAGAGTGAGTAAAATGTATGATGGGTCCAAATGGATGTAGAAGGATTAGGGTTTATGTCAAATCTGGAGACGGTGGGGCTCATGACGAGCCTATGAGTGTTTGAGTGTGAAGATAGGGCTTAGGACGGGCCTGAAGGTGTTTGAATGTGGAGATAGGGCTTAGGTCGGGCCTGAGAATGCTTGACGTGGATGCAAGGGTTTATGCCTGTGGTGGGATGGTGGTGCTCAAGCTTTAGGTTTCAATTGGTGTTGTCATGGCAATTGTTGGAACCAACAATTGCCCCCAGTATTTTTCCTTAGGACGATCTGAGTTAGAGCTCATGGCAATTGATCGGAACGATCAATTGCCCCCAGTATTTCTTTGATTAAACGCGCGAACAAATCTCATCCTTACAGGGTCGAGGCTTATGCTTTGATGTGGTGCTTCCTAACCTACACTCGGCGTGTTTGGTGTTGCACTCGTTTCTCACTTACAGTCACACTTCTCAACCATTGAATTTGACATTTGTTAGATTTACGTGTTCAACCTGTTACTTTCACATGATCGGATACACAACTACTAAGTCGGAAGTCTTTTGGGCTTATAGCGTGGCCATGGGGTGTGATGAATGACAATAGGATAATAGCGGAATGTTTAGGATATGTGGAGCTTTAAGGGTGACCAAAGTGCAACTTGCACCGCCTCTTGGACTTGTCTTCTTTGCCTTGAAGTCGTTTGGCTACTTCGTGATGACTTTTGCTTATGATCTTGGGACTTTTAAATTGCTCCTTGCATTTTTCCGATTTTGGATCTCCTTGAGGCTTTTCAAGTTTGCCTTCTTTGAATCTTTCCCTCGGGGTTCTTGTGTTTCCCGGTTTTGAACTTCGAGAGCTTTTTTTAATGTTAGCTCGTTTGGATCCTGTGTCGCTTTGGGACCATTTGTGGATCACTTCGTCATGCTGGTAGCGGTTTTGCTTCTTTGGACTTGTGAAATTGTTGTTCAAAAGTCGGGCTCCTTGCTTCCTTTGGCCACTGGGTCGGTTATTCATCATTTGCGGGCTTGTTTGTGGAGCCTATTGTTGTAAAAGAGGTCATATATGAAAAGCTCAGCGGGGGTGCCTAGGGTTTAATGTCTGGGTTCACAGGCTTTTGGCTGTGTGGTGTGTACCTAGGTGCTTCGTCATCCCTAATAGGTGTATCTGTTCTTTGTTACTTTTCATAGGTTTAAGCGTAAATTTACAAATTATCTCCTTCGATCGGAGTCATGCCGCTTGCCTTACCTTTGAATGTGACCTCTCTGGAGCCGTGTAAAAATGACACGCTCTTTCACTCTTGGTTTTACCGCTCAAGGCACCCTCGCGAAATGTTCACTCAGAGACTTGTTTGCGCATTTAAACAAAAGAAATAAACATTATCGTTCTTAACTCAGATTGCCCCCAGTATCGTTGCGGGGTTCCTTGACAAACCTTAGAATGCCCAAGTTTTTGTGGAGGGTGACCGCATGTGCGGTGAACATGGTGGTGAGTGGTGATGGGGTGATTGCTGAGTGATTCTTTTTGCCCTCTTTTTTTTTTGCAGCAGCAGCTTTGTTTTTTTTTTTATGAAATGACGGGATGCTACGACATGGGATGGCTGTGGGGAAGGTGGTGAGTGTGCAGATGGGAAGGCGGTTTTGCCCAGGAGGTTTCGTGAAAAACAAAGGTCCTTATTCTTATATGTTTGCGGACATGCCTTATGAGAGAGTTTTCTCTTCCTTTCTTTTCCTTTTCCTTTAGCACATGAACGGAAGTATAAATGTTGAAACATGAACAAAGAAGAAATTTTATTGATAATCAAAAGTAGTAACAACGACAATGAGTACCATCTAAAAAGGAGAAACAACTAAACTAGCTAAAGGACTAAAGAAAAGACAAAACAAATGCTACGCAAAACAACAAAAGAGAAAAGAAAAGCAACAGCGATCCTTAATGGTGTTTTGGCATAGGATTCCCGAAGATATTTCCGCGCTCTGAGAACTGAAGCCCCTGGTCAATCAGGTCTTGGATCTTATGCTGTAGGGCCCTGCAATGATCGGTGTCATGACCTGGCAACTGATGGTAGAGACAGAACTGATTTGGGTTCTGCCCAAACAGGTGACTCTCCTCGGGGCGGAAGAGGCTGTAAGATGTTTGCTCCTGAGAGTTTTTTCAAAGCATGACTCAATGGCCGACCAATATCTGTGAATTCTCGTTGACTGAAATCCGGTCTGGGAGGCGGTACCGCTCGATAGTTCCTCCCTTGCTCCCTTGGCTGCTGGACTGCATTCACCTCGTACTGTCCCGCGTACCTCTGCGGTGCGCTTTGTGCATAAGCTGTGGTTGGGTAGGAAGCTTTCGCCGGTTCGAATTTTGAGAACTTTGAGTTACTTCCGGCTCCTCGAGAATATCCAAGCTTTAGGTCTCCCCTGTGGATCTTCTCCTCCAAAACTCTACCTGGCCCATGAGCATGTCAAAGCTTGGAAGTACATTACTTTAATTCATCATTGTACTGCTTTTGCATGTTCTCAACAATCATGCGGATTTGCTCCTGCTCATCCATCCTTGTAGGCATGCCTGCTGCCTTCTCCTCCACCGCTTTATAAAATGGACATGGACTCACTTCCCGTTTGGCGCGTGCTAGCAAGGTCAGATGAGTGATTTCCAGATTTTTAGCATACTCAAAGTGAGTCAGGAAAGCTTCGCATATCTCCTCATAGGTCTTGGTGTTCATCCTCTGAGTTAGGTACCATCGTTGAGGGATCTCATCTAGGTATCGGGCGAAGACCTTGGCCTTCTGCATATCATTGAGCCTCAGGATAGACATTTCTCGATCAAACATCGCCAAATGAATTTGGGGATCGGTCGAGCCTTTGTAGAGAGCCAAAGTGGGGAGCTTCAGTTTTGCGGGTAGCTCAACATCTGGATAGGATCCCATGGAAAGATAATCAAATCCAGCGGGTTTACTAGCCTTTTCCATGCGCTCAATGCGCCTCAAAGCCCTCGAACTTCGGTGGCTAGTTGGTTCCCAGGAGCACCACCACCGTATCCAACTTGGGTGTCATGCCCTTCTAAGGAGATATTGTCCATGCCGTATAAAGGATTGACAAATCCTTGTAGCGGTCTTTCCGTCTTGCCGCCTCCAAAGATCCTATTTTCTCGTGGAGCTCAACCGTTGCCGCCGTATGCCGTGCCTCCAAGGCTTCAATGGCGGCTTGATGTTTCCGTACCAGGCTGGCTATTTGATCCTGCTCCCCTGCAGACCTCAGGGCCTGCTTTGGGCTGCCGTTTCCAATGCAGCCAACTTATCTTCTAGCTTGGAGATTGTGTCCACATATTTTCTCGAGCGCCTGGATCGCTTCCTGGTGTTTCAAGTCAAAGTTTTTCATGAGTTCTTCAACAGAAGTGTTCCGATTTTCTCCCCCCGCTGGTTGATCCTCCTGAGAGATATCGTCATGTGCTTGGACCGACATGTCAGATGAGCTAGAGTCTGCCTCGGGCTGAAATAACGGAGGTGGGGGAGTAGGCAGTCGGGTCAAGCGTCCGGAACTTCTGTCCCAGCGCCTTTCTGAAATCTTGCCTTCTTTCTGTTTTGGAACATAAAAAGAAATATTAGGGCACGGGCTTTTAGAGACGTGGAAAGGTTTTCCTATGAGGGCCCTTGTGTTCTAATTACGGGACTCTTTTGCTTCTTCAGGCTATTCAGGCCGTTTGAAACATTCAAGCATTTTAATCGGACTGGGGGAGATTGATGGGTCGATGCAGACATTGGCCTGAGGCCCAGGAGAAAGAGAACAATACATAAGTCTTACGTAAGGCGGTGATGCAAATGCCCTCACAAGATGACTCAGTCCAACAGGTAGGTCGATCCGGAGAGGTGCTTGGGGCGCGGGCCCAGGTCACCACAAAGGAATAGGGCTTGCACGCTATTCTCTTTGGGCTTCCCCACTTTTTTTCACATCACCTAAAAGGTGTGCGTCTACGTCGGGTCTTTGACTGACCAACAATGGGCTTGGTAAGGGTACTGCAGGAAAATGCTTGGGGCTAAAGCCCAGGTATTAAGGGGGTGTGGTTAGACGACACCCTCCTCTTTTCCCCCATTTATTCACATCAACCTAAAGGTGTGAGTCCCAGCAGGGGACCCTCAAACGGGTCCAGAGTGGAATTGGTTTGCGTGGACCCTCGCTCTCATATGATGCAAGGGTGCAAAAATTAAAGTGCGCACAGAAGTATAAAAACAGAGTAATAAAGCCATAAATAAACATCTTCGAGTTAAGCCCTCTTTCTTAAAATCAAACAAGTTAAAATTAAGAAGTTAGTCCCCAGCAGAGTCGCCAGTCTGTGAGCCTCGATTTTAAACCCTATCCTATGTTGATTAAAGTTGATTAGGATCTAAACGGGTTTAGGTCCACTTATAACCTAAGATTAATAACTATGTCACATAACAATAATTATTAAAACCTAAGCTAGCTCACTGGAACCTATTAAGAGTCGCCACCTAATTTGACCTAGATTAAATTAGGAAAGGGGAGTTCGGGTTCGGGGGCTTGATATTCGACTTATTTAGGGTTCAATTACTTTCATTACCCTTCCTAGGTCGTTTTTCCTCTACTCAGTTATTTACGGCTTATACGAGTCGTTTAACCTAAGTGCGCAACCTTCTGTTTTTTTGTGTTTTTTAGCATTTTTTGACAGAAAATAAAAGTGAAATTAAAAGCTACCTAAACTAGGGTTTCGGAGGCAGAATTAGGTCAAATTTCATTTTCCGTAGCCACGGACCTAATGTCCGAAACCACGGACCCCAGTTAACCTAAATGCGCAGAAAAGGCGAAATTAAAGAAAAACGAAAATTTGCAAAGTCCGGGCCACGGACAGGCTGTCCGTGGGCCCGGACATCATTAGAAAAACCTAAATTTTGAATTTTTAAAATCCCGCCGCGCGTGGGTGTCCGTGGTCTCGGACAACGCGTCCGAGGTCCCGGACCATAGGTCCGAGGTCACGGACCACCCACGGACAGGGGTTTTCAGAAGGTTCCGAGGGTGTTTGAGCTCAAATTTTATGGGTGTGTAGCCTGAAAGATGTACAAGACGTTAGTGATTGAAAGTTTTCAATTTGAATTCGAATTAAGCACGAAACTTAGCAAAAGTATCTGACAGAGGCTTAAATAAACAGCAATACAGAAACCTACGAAGGTTAGTTTGAGCCCAAATTTTGAGGCAAGACAGATAATACCGTGGTGAATCAGGGAAGTGGAGTTTCTACCTGTTTTACCTTCGGATTCACAACGTTCTTCACACCGGGACTCGTTGAGAGCTCCGTTGATGGCAGACCCGAGAGGATTCCGACCAAGCTTCTGGTTGTGGTTGTTCTTGCTGTTCTTCACGTTTTTAGAGGTGTTTTTGTGAGGTTTGATGATTATTGGTGCTTTGGGGATTGGAAAACGTGTTTAGATGGTGATTCGGAGGATTTTTGGTATGATTTGGGTGGTGGGTGTTGGAAAAACGTGAGAGAGAGAGAGGAGGCCGCCTTTTCTGACTCTCTAGGGTTCTTGAGCACGTGAGGTTCTGCCTTATCCAAAACCTATCCCCTTATATAGACTTCCTTAAAGATAAAGAGAATCTAGTAAAAGTAAGATTTTCGATATTTTAACTAAGCAACTTCCAAAGGAATTTTGCCATGAAATTTTAACCACATGTCAAGGATGGATATTATGAATTTTCTGAGGTGGAAACGAATTTTTTAAATGCTGGAGCATTTTTAAATTGAATTCTCGTCAGATTCAGTCGGAAATTGCTAGAAAATTATTGGGAAATTCGAAAAATCAAAATTCCAACGCCATTATGCTTAAAATGTCATCCTCTATCATGGGTTAAAATATCAAAGCATTTCGAGCTGATTTGGGCACCCTTTGGAGGAGAGAGAAGCTATAGGAGAACTCAGAAGCCTTAAAAATTACGAAAACACCCTGACAATGACGAAATGCTCCTCAGGCCCTGGAAACGCCGATCGGGCCGGAGTCTCTTATTGTTTGATGGAGATGGCTCTCACAACCTCGTAGACCTTAACCAGGGGGTCAAAATTTTGGGTATAACACTGCTCCTAGCCGAACTCTGAATTGGCCACATGCTCGACCCTCACCAGCTTCCACCAATCGCCCGCTGCCCCCTTCAACTAGAATGCAGCCAGGCGCACCTTGATCCCAGCAGGGACGTCAAGGGTCTCGAAGGTGGTCTCCAGCTCGGAGATGTACGCCGCAAGCTTGGCAGGATCAGTCTCCCCCATAAAGTGTGCGGGTCGAAGGTCAGCCAGACTATTCACCCAATTTGGTTCCCGGGGCTGTGGCGGTGGAGGTGGTGCACCCACACCAGGTTGATAACCCATATGCCCTAATGCGGCAGCTACAATCTCCGCGATCGTCTGCCCTCCCGGTATCTCAGTAGCGTCATCGCCTCGGTCACGGCCTCAGCCTCCTCTAGGACGTCCTGCCATCTGAACAAGCACAACTCACATTAGGTCTGTATTCACCACGGTTTTGGTTCAAGAATTTATAACGTTCGTAGACGGTAAAGACGATCCACACTTAATAGTGGTCATCTGACTCTACTCACTCTAACTTCTCACACCCTTAGCCCATTACTTATGCCTGAACTCTTAACCTAACTCGGTGGTCACCTATGCCCAGTATTTCTTGATCAGAGCGTAACTACGCTCTGATACCACTTTTTGTAACACCCTGTCCTAAGCCAATCGTGGTTGTCGCAAACTTAACAATTGAAACATAAACATCGCAGCAGAATAAACTAACACCAGGACCTTGCCACGGTCTGATCAATAGAATATACCGAACTTACTTACTTACAAATGCTTACCCAAAAAGGAATATACCAACTATCCAAAACATTCACCAACCGAGTTCATTGTATCTCCGTTAACAACATAGCCACTATCAGTTTTTAATATCAACAGACGGGAGCACAGGCGCAACCCGTATTCAAAATAAAAGTCCCACCTAAGTCTACCCACTCCTACTCTCATGGTGTGACTTCATGGGCCACTTACCCGCAAAAGTAAAAACAGCCCCCAAAGGGGGTCAACAAGAATGCTGGTACGACCCTCTCATGGCCCCCAAGCTAACGGGGCTACGATGACTAATTGTCGATAGCATGGAAGTTGATTAGAACCACAATCATAATATGAAGTGCAAATAAACAACAATCCACAAATGAACATACATAGTTCACACACAAATGAACGACCTAAAGCGTTCTCTTAATAAGTGAGTTAGTGAGCAAACTCCTTAAGCTCCGAATCCACTCGTCCTTAGTCCATCTTAACTTATCTCAGTCTTAACCTTATTTAATCTTAGAATACAAACCGTTCTTTAAATAGAAATGGTCGTATCATATCTCAATGTTTATTTTGTTGGGTCAAAAGCAACCCTAGCCAATGAGCTATCAACTCCATTGGTTGAATAAACAACTTATCTTATAATTTAGGATTTAGGGGATCCTACCGCACCATCTTAATGCCTCCTACTTTGGACTGGAAATCCATCGTAGCTGAGCCGACATTCGACCCTAGGCAACAAGTCCGAAGACAAGTCCTTAAGCGGAAGTCGGATCTGATTCAGATACCGAACCCCCTTTCCTTAGCATGCATGACCGGAGTCAGTCCCGGGTCCCTCACTCCCCCCTTAAGTTCCAGTTAGTGAAAATCTTACAAACCATGTGTTGGTTAAACCGTAACGGGTATTAGCCAACTGTCACCAATATATACTTCCTCTCTTTAATTAAATAGGTACCAAACTTAGTTAGTAGCTATCCTCAAGCCTCGTGGGTTAGTGTAAAGAAAACACACACACAACGAGAGCAATATAAACCGGTTGCATGCTTTATCTTATCTTAGCCATAGCAAGTAAACAAATAGCACACAAGCCGAGGGACACCTCGTTAGCAAGCAGGTCACAAGAAAGACTGTACCGTTCACTGTCGACTGTCGTTTGTTTAATCTCCTTCGGGGTCCCAATTCACAAACCTAAAACATTCATTCATTTTTAGGCCGTTAGTTATTTGCACCTTACTTAACTCACTTAGTCCCTAAAGATTCCATTCAATACCCTCTTAAGTTCTTACAACCTTAACCTTAAATACTTAACTTATTTCCTTAACTTAACTCCTTACTTCCTCATATGTCACTAGTAGAAAAAAGGCCTATTTCGGCGGTTCCAAGGGGCTTATTTCGGCGGTTGTAAACCGCCGAAATGAGCACCGCCGAAATAGGTATACCTATCTCGGCGGTTGTAAATAAAACCGCCGAAATAGGTGGGCTCCAAAATCAAATTCTGACGACGTCTATCTCGGCGGTTCTTAGCTCACAACCACCGAGATAGACTCATGGTCGGTCCTAGGATCGGTCTCTAAGTCGGTCAATACCAGAAGGTATTCTGGATCCGACCGACCCAGAGACTAGGGTCGGTCTCAGGATCGGTCGATTCCAGAATGTACCATGAGTCTATCTCGGCGGTTGTGAGCTAAGAACCGCCGAGATAGGCCTATTTTTGTATCTATTTCGGCGGTTCTAAGCTAAGAACCGCCGAAATAGCCCCCCCTTTTTTTTGTTTTTTTCCATCCCAGCTATATATATATATATTCACCGCATTTGGTTCAATGAGACCTGTAATAAAGCTTCATCCACACAGGGAGCTCCAGCACACATTTAAAAAGTTATAAAAGCTCCCAATTAATATCAACGACGCGCCACAATTTGAGAGTTAACAAAACCAATGCAATTACACTTAATTACACACTTTCATTACAAATAAAAAACCACATTACAATTCAAATCTACCATTACACCATCCACAAGTGTACAGATTACAATTACATACTCGAAAAAGTTCACAAAACATCTTCATGATCATCAATTCATTAAACTTGTGCAGACGAACTCCGACCATTCCTCAAGCATCTCAACAATTTGAGCATCATCATACTGACCACCTTGAACACTTCTTCGTAAGCCTTGAAAAAAAATGAACATTAATCTAAAACGTACAAGTCTAACAACATGTAAAGAGCATAACTGAAACTTTCAAAGAATGTTACCTTGTCTAACGAGTGCTCTGGTAAAAGGTTCGACGCTCCTACTATGTCACTCATGAATCTCATGACATAGTATCCACATTCTGAACCCCCAGGCTGCACCGGACACTATACAAACACACATATTGACAGTTATAAACAAGTTTAAACATTATCACACAAATTTATCAATTAATAGAGTACCTTGACAGTGTTCCAAGGGATGTTACTCTTCATTGTTTTATTCTGGAGAGATAATGCAGCTCTCATGGAACTATATACATCAGCAATATATATAGTTTTAAGCATCAGTAGCAAGTTATGAAACAGTTAATGTTAAGTAATAATAATTGTTGTTTACGATAACAAACTAATTACCTCAGTATTGCGGTGGGATCTTCGGTCTCTTGGCACCCTTACCAAGTGAGTCAAATTGCAAGATTCGTGGGTGCTTCACACCAGCACAAGCAATGACCAATGTCGACTGTCCACAAATTACACAATGTGTTGAAATCATTAAACAACTAACACAAACTATATGTTTTAGATAATACTAAGAGAAATAGTCAAATATCATACCCTGAATGATATGGCAGCATAATAAATGACTTGTTAGAACATTCAAAGATGGCATTCGTCATATATTGCATAAGGCCTTCCATATCACTTGTCATCTGGACTTCACTGCACATAGCAGGACACAGGAATCCGAATCTGTGATCTTCATAGACATTGATCGCCTTATTATGCACCCACCTATGAGGCAATATCATTAGTCATTAACTTTTTATTCAAACATCTAATTCATCACCGATCAATGAATTCAAAATATAAAAGGTAGAAGTCACTCACATGGCGGCTGACTTGATAATCGACACATTCAACCAATCCCTCCTGAACACTCCTCGAAGTCGGACATATACATCCCAAATCGATGTATATCTTCTCCTTGAACTTGATAGTGAAATATCCGCTCGTGATCTTCCACAGTGAGGGAATCACAATGAGGTGGTAGCAGCAACAACGATGAGTGCAGAATCTGCATATTAGTCGACAAGCCGGCCAATATTCTTTTCTCCACCAAATTAGGTCTAAGCACGAAATTTGTGGATGCCTTTGATTGCACAGGTGCAGCAATTCTTTTTCCTTTTCCCTTATCAGTCTTTGGTCGGCTCATATCCTATGATATTAACTAATTAAGTATATGGATGCAAGGTGGTACATCAATAGTTTTATAGCAACGGTTAAGAGTAAATACCTGCCCAGGGAGTTTGACCAATCGTCTGGCCACTGCACTGTCGCAGTTTGTGCGGAACGCAAGGTACGTCTTTGTGGGATCGGCACCGGTAAACAGACGTCACCATGCTCTGCAACAAATTCGTCCAGAAGCACTCGTGCATGGTAATGTCGGAGTGGTTCACCGTGCACAATATCACTTGGAACTGAAGGGAAAAGTTTTCCCCATGCCACCATGACCTCTTCTACTCCAATTTGTAAAAACAGATGGCACTCAGTGGGTGCCTGAGTGTTATGTGGAACTTGTTTAGATAAAAATTGTGAATTCCTCTATGATGATATTAGTGATCAAGTGAAAAATCTTAATCGTCATGTACTCAATTGAAATGTTAGTCTAACCTTTAGAGATGCATAGGGAAACGGCTCAGCCGACTGGACACTACTTCCCACTACCGGTGAACTCTGATGATGAATGGGTGACTCAACTGGTGGTCGAGAAACCTCTTGGCTGCTATGCTTCTGTGTCTCAAGCCTTGACATAGCCTGAGCGATCCTCTCGTCGACTCTGATTAATCCTCTGCTCCATCTCAGCCATCCTCTCAGGTGCTCCTCGTAGCTAATCATCCTTCCCTGTGCACTTCTGGACCCGGGTACGCCAAATGCCTGGCGGATACCAACGTGCCCACCAAACCCAATGGCACGACCTGGATGATCCTTCTTACCAAGAGCGCGTGTAAGAGGATCATCATTCCTCTGTGAGGTCCAGGTGCCCTGGGTGAGCTGAGAGCTTAATTCACCCTAATACAACACACAAATACAGTTATTAGTTTAACATAAGTTCATATACAAATGAAATGAACAGTTCGACTAAAAATGAAATGACATCACTTACCATTTGAGCAATAACTGCTCTCGTGGCATCATCGTATTGAGGATTTTCGGGAGTAGAGTTCTTCGGAATGTGGCTTAACTCCCACACTTTCATTCTTCTGCCACTGGTATCCAATGAGCCATCCGTGGGCAGATATCCCTTTTACTCCCATTCTGGTACCCTTTGAGTAATACTTTTTCCACCTAAGTGGTGAGGGTACAGATTCTTCTTAGCATTTGCTTGCTGTTGTGCACGGAGAGCCTGCATAAATTAATATGATCATGTTTAGTGAAATTGAACACAAAAGACATAAGAAATTAAGAGTAATTTATGTATGTATGACAATAAAGTGCACCTGGAACTCCGGTGTCTGACGTGACTCAACAAATTGTACCCATTGCTCTTCGGTGATTCCCTCGTAAACCTCCCATGGTGGTCTCTCACCGCCGAAACCATGATCTGGATCATCTGGATCTTCTGGATCAGGCATCTTGTAGATGAACTTGTCAGCCAACTTATTCTTGTGGTCCCGGAACTGTTTCGACATCGATGATAGCACATCCTTTTTAAGTGCGGGATCCACGGAGAAACGAGATACATGATCATTCAGTTAGTAAAGTAAACATAAATATATTATTTCACAATAGATCATAGTAATAATGTAGAGATTTACCTGGAGACGCTCAAACATAGTATCCTTCAACGATTGAGGCACTTGCTTCCAGTGTGGTTTATGTTACAAAATGTCTTCACCAAATGGCTACCGTAAGCGGTGAAGTCATTCTTCCAATTTCCATGAGGTTGGTTGAAATTGAATTGCACCGGTTTTGTAGGAGGGCCCTTTTAGCCTTCAGCCCACGTGTGGCACCTCTCTTCTTTTGCTTCTTGGCCTCTGGTGGGACAACTGACGGCTCTTCGGTCTGCTGTGAAGGGCCAGCCTCAGTCTCATCGCGTACAGCTACTGGTCTTTCTTTTTTCCTCCTCTTGTGACCCGCTTACTTGGTCTACCTGCTGTGGCTCAGTTCTCCAGTCAAGAGAACTGTCCAACGGGGTCATCCATAGGGTGATCATCCACTGCAAAAAAAAATAAAGCATTTTCATCAGATAAAGTCATTATAAATTAACATAAATACTATGAAGCATAACAATAACAGTTAAGATGACATTACAGTCTACATTTACTAACAACATTACCTGACACGAAAACATAAATCATTTCATATTTCTACCCAAACACCCTCATCATGGTCTGATCGTGCGTAGAGCAAATCGTTTTCGGTAACATCAATCGAATCCGGTAATCCAGTAGGAAACAAGGATGTTTCCTCTACCGTTTCATTATCATCGTTATCCTCATTCTCATTTTCGATTACAACCGGCCTTCTTCCTGGAAGAACAACAGACCATCTGCAGTCTTTCGGATCCTTAACATACCATACTTGTTCGCAATCCTTTCCCAGAACAAATTGATCATCCGTATAACCGGCACGTGAAAGATCAACCAAGGTAAGCCCTCCATCATTTTGGTACCCACGTCGGTTGTCCACCCACTTGCACCGGAACAACAGAAAGGAATCAATGTCGTAGTCTAGTTCCCAGATGTCCTCGATGACACCATAATACCAACTAGAGTTACTAACTGGTTGAGATCAGTTACCGCTGTGGTACTCAATGGCAGCAGCTTCAATTTTTACCCCACTATTCTGGTTTATCGATTTGGCATCTTGGCGTGCAGTGTAGTATGTATACCCACTAATATCATACCCCTTAAATGATGTAATATTAGTTTGAGGTCCGATTGCCAAACATCTAATCTCTTCACTTACAACTTCTGGATCTGATGATGCTAATGTCAACACATGATCTTTGAACCATTGGATAAAAACTCGGTTTTGTTCCTTTGTCAGCCAAATGTGGTATTTTAAAGGATTTTGATGCCTTAACTCAACCATATGGGTTTCGAAATAAGGTTCAACAACCTCAAGATGTTGTAAGACAAACAAATGTGCTTGATGAATAAGTTGACGCGAAACTTGCACGATCTTTCTACCAATGACACCTTTACCCTTAAACCTGCCATAGTGTTGTGGTTTTGGGATACCAATAGACTCTGCCTCACTCAAATAATCGGTCACAAATTCCGTGACTTCCTTAGTCACTGTTGCTTCAACAATGCTCCCCTCTGGTCGATACTTATTCTTCATTCTACTTTTTCAGAATACCCATGTACCGTTCAAAAGGGTACATGTACTGTAAGTATACCGGACCACAGAATTGTATCTCTCGAACGATGTGCACAATTATATGCACCATTATATCAAAGAAAGATGGTGGGAAATACATCTCAAGTTGACATAATGTGACAACAATTTCACATTGTAGATCATCTAGAGAGGTTACGTCAATTGCCTTGGAGCAAACAATGTTGAAAAAGAAACATAACCGAGTTAAAGCATTTCTGACATCAGATGGCAATATCCCTCGAATTGCGACCGGAAGAAGATGTAACATCAGTACATAATAATCGTGAGATTTCATGCCTAAAAGTTTTAAATCCTTCATCGATACAATGTTCTTCCAGTTTGAAGAGTACCAAAACGGTACTTTTACCGAGTGCAGACATTTGCAGAAACTAATCTTTTCAGCCTTTGAGAGAGTGTAGCATGCAGGAGGTAGGTAGATTCGTTTCCCATTCTCTTGTGGGTGTAACTCCTTTCGTATACCCATGGTTTGCATGTCCTTTCTGACTTTCAATCCGTCTTTTGTTTTGCCGGGTATATTGAGTAAAGTCCCACTCACTGCCTCACCAACGTTCTTCACAATGTGCATGATGTCTAAGCAGTGTCTCACAGGAAGATGACGCCAATAAGGTAAATCCCAAAAGATAGAACACTTTTTCCAAATGTTTTTCGCCGGTTTTGATGTGTTTCCAAATACATTTGTAATGTCCTTAACCTTTTCGTACTCTTCCTCAGAGCTCAGAGGTAGATGGGCCACACGAGTTTCGGCTTGACCATTGAACAACTTTCTCTTCGTTACTCGATAAGGGTGATCGTTGAGGAGAAGACGTTGATGACACATATAAACATTCTTCCCACAATGTTTTAAACGGTCCGAACAAGTGTCTTCCTCGCATATGGGACATGCAAATGTTCCTTTAACCGTGTAACCGGACAAGTTCTCATACGCAGGGAAGTCATTGACGGTACAGAACAACAAAGCCTTGAGCATGAAATTCTCTCTTGCATAAGCATCATATACCACGGTCCCCTCATTCCACAATAGCTTCAGATCGTCGATCAGAGGGGCAAGGTACACATCAATGCTATTACCTGGCTGCTTGGGACCAGATATTAGGAGAGATAACATGATGTACTTTCATTTCATACACAACCATGAGGGTAAATTATAGATCACTAGCAGAACAGGCCATGTACTGTGTTGACTACTCAATGTGTCGTACGGGTTCATTCCATCAGTACATAACCCAAGCCTCGGATTCCTATCTTCATGTCTGAAATGTTCTTTGTACCGTCTGTTGATGTTTCCCCACTGAGGCCTATCTGCTGGATGTCTTAATTTCTCATCACTCTTTCTACCCTCTGCATGCCATCGTAAGTTCTTTGCATCTTTCGGATTCACAAACAACCGTTTGAATCTGGGTATAATCGGCAAATACCAAACTAGTTTTGCTGGAGGGCTTTTTTTCTGAATGGAGGAGTACTCACCATCTTTATGCTTATACTGGGACAACAAACACTTCAGGCAATTGTCCAGATGTTCGTATTCACCCTTGTACAACACACAGTTGTTTAGACACGCGTGAATTTTTTTGTACTCTACTCCCATTGGACACCCATTTCTTTGCCTCATACGTGGTGGTAGGGAGACCGTTCTCATCCGGTAGCATATCATGAATCAGCTCGAGGAATGCCGTGAAACCTTTGTCACTCAATCCATATCTTCCCTTCAGGTTGAACAAATTCAATATAGCTGTTAATTTCGTGTACTTAGTGCAAGTAGGATACAACGCCGTCTTGGATGCGTCCAACAACCTTTGATACTCATCCGACCGGCCGACAAAATTATCCTCAACGTTATCAAGCATCTCGTCCATTTGCTCATCATGATAAGTCGACTCACTGTCAACATTGACTCCGGAAGCGCTTAGGAGTTCTGACTTGTTAGTAGTATCGAATGTCTGCTCGGTTCTTGAGTTACACCGATCATGACTGTAGGAAGCTGAAGCATTATCTTCAACAGGTTCTCCATGAAAAGTCCATTTTCTATAATGTGGCATGAAACCACGGGTCTTCAGATGGAATTGTACGACGTTGATGCTTGAATATTGTCTAACCACACCACAATCAACACAAGGACATGTAATTTTCTCCGCCTTTGTCCTGTCATTGTGTTGCACTGCAGCTTTGCAAAACTCTTTCAGCATTTTGTCAAAATGTTCCCCTCTATCACCATACATCCAGTCACGCTCCATACTATATGTGCAACAGATCACAGGTGTTAGTTATAGCCTTTATAGAATATGGTCTATATTAAGTTGCACATGTTTATTTCTGAATGGAGCATGACTGGGATGATTGTCAAGTAGTCTAGCCTAACTCTAAGGTTGCAAACACAAAATAAACTAGCATTTTAAATTTAACAAATTGTTGCACTTCTAAAACAGAAACCGATGTTTAAAACAATATTACGAATACTTTTTCTACAAAAAATTCGGCATGACCTTTGCATAATTGTACACATCCCGTGCTTATTATTCAGCACTCACCAAAGTCATCACAACCACAAACATTCCAACAATGGCAGCAACCAACAATTAAAATAAATCAATTCTTTACTAGCTAACTGAAAACCAATTACAAATTCAGATCATCAAACCAACATTTTAAATTCTCCATTGTATAAGTTCAAACAGGTTTAGAGATTAAAACAGAATCGAGAGTTAAAATACGTACTTGTTTTTTAAGGATTTATGGAGAGGGGAGACTGGTACCTGATGAAATACCCCGTAATTAAAAATAGTGATTAATTAGGCTAATAAGTAATTTAGAAGCTTAATTAAGTGTAAATAATCATAAGGGAACAAATCCCGAAGAAAACGGACCTTTAAAACGGTTCAAAAACATTACCGAACCTTAAAGCACGTTTTTCGAGGTAACCAGGAAAACGTGTCTTTAAGCGGGTCAAATAGACTCGTAACAGTTTTGGTCAACTAAATAATCATTAATAAATATTAGTGAGACTTTTGAACCAATAAAAATCAAGAAAATGAGAAATTAGTAAAAACTGTGAAAAACGGGAAGTTGTGGGGTAGAAATATAATAACACAAACTTATGTGTCCAATATTGCAAATAAATTTCAAAACCCCCATGCTCTCTGTGTGTGTCCGATTTTGCTTTCCCCTCTCACACACACTCACTTACTCACTTTTATACACAAAACAACAAAACAATTAAAAGTAATAAAGTAACTCTCACACCCTCACACTCTCTCTCCTCTACCATTCTCTTCTCTCACGTGGACTCCCCCTTCCCACACTCTCTCTTTTCCTCTTCTTCTACCTCCATGCGATTTCCATGGTGGAAATAGAAACACCCACAAACCTCTACTTCTCTCCTTTGTAACTCTCTCCAAACTCTTCCAAAAATTATAAAAATTACACCATTGTAATCCTCTCCTCAAGAGCTACATTTTCATCTTTCCAAAATCCAAAAACAAGCATTTTCGTTTTCATGGGTATGTCCCATTTGGAGTTTCAACACCACCATTAGAAGGCCCTCCTTCTCCTTGTTCTTCTAAGGTAAAAATATTTCGAAAACTCCATCTTTTTCTAGCCCTTATGGGCAAAACGAATTCATGAACTAAACCCTTGTTCTTCTCTTGTTCTAGCCGATTTTGGCTTGTTGATGGAGTTGGAAATATTGTTCTTGAGCCACTCCAAGCCATTTGAACCCTTGCAAGGTAATAAATTCTAAACCCTAGAATGTGCATTAGAACTTGATTAATGGTTAGGGTTAGTTTTATATTGAATGGTGTATATGAATGGTTGTAGTGTTAGGGATTGAGATTAAAACCGGTAGAGAAGGAAGGAGGAAGAAGAAACAAGAAGAGAAGAAAATCTAGAAGGAAAACAAGGTAAGAATACTCATTGTGTAGCTTTGCATATATTGTATAGGTAACAGATTTTTAGTAATGAAAATATGTATTGTAAAATGGTAGTGATTAGTAGAGTAATGTAAGAGAATATAAGTTTTGGAACCTTAAAAGACATTTTAAAACTGTAAAAACAGTTGGGATTGGATTGTTGAGTGCAGGAATTTTGATGTGTTTAGTGTAGTATTTGTGTATGGAGATGGGTATATTGTGTCTATTGTAACAGGTGGAATGAGTGTGGAATGTGAACTAGAATGTGTGGTGAGAGTGTAAAATTATAGGGGAGGCTATGTCAAAATTTCTAGAATTAGAACACTTAGAAATTAAACTAGGTGATATTATGTGTGTAACAGACTTTGAGATAGATAGATAGAGGGAAGATGGGGAGAGATAGTTAATGTAGTTGTAGTGTATTAGAGGTGTTAAAATGACATTAGAAGAGGGAGTTGTAGATGGAGAGTGTTAGAATAAAATCTGTAGCAAAACACAACTAGGAAACAACTAGTGAAAGTGTGAGTTGAAACTTGGAAAATTAGGTGAGTGAATGAGTATAAATTGTGTAAGGAGTTATGAATGAACTAAGGTGTATTAGGAGGTTTAAATTAGTGTTAAAACATGGGGATTAAGTGTAGGAACAATGGGGAAGTATTGGGTAAAAGAGGGACTGAAAACAGAAAGTAAAATGCAAATACTGGGCCGGACCGAACTTGCGACCGGACTTGCAAGTTCGGTCGAGCCCAGACTTACAAAGACGGGTGAGCTACTGGAATCGACCGACTTGCGACCGGACTTGCAAGTTCGGTCGGACCAGAAATTTTCCCCGTCTGTAACCTACTGGAATCGACCGAACTTGCGACCGGACTTGCAAGTTCGGTCGGCAGAAAAATTTCCATCTGTAACCTACTGGAATCGACCGACTTGCGACCGGACTGCAAGTTCGGTCGGCCAGAAAATTTCCGAGGATACCTACTGGAATCGACCGGACTTGCGACCGGACATGCAAGTTCGGTCGGCCCAGAAAATTTCCCGAGGATAGCTACTGGAATCGACCGAACTTGCGACCGGACTTGCAAGTTCGGTCGGCCAGAAGGATTTCGGTAATCTGAGCTACTGGAATGGACCGGACTTGCAAGGTCGGTCGCAAGTCCGGTCCGGTCAAAAAAAAAATTATTTAATTAAATAATAATATATATATATATATATATATACCATACATAATGTATATGCATGTATGTAAGCATGCAAACCTTAAGTAAGAAATAAAACTTAAGTAATGAAAATGAGTAAGTAAGTGTAAGTGTAAGAAGTATAGGACATAGTAAGTATGAGTTAAGTAATGATAGTTAGATTAATCATTTAATTGTATGTATAATAGGATTGATTTGTGACACCGGAAGGACGTTTGGAATACGTACAACGGTGAACGGTATGGATTCCTCATGCCCCGTATGCTATCTTGGTTACTCTGATTTGTGTGTTGTGTGCTAATTGATCACCAAATAAGATAAATGCACGAATCGGAGTTAATATGCATACTTGTGAATATGTAGTGTGATGTTGTATATTCTTAATCTTAGTTTGTATAATTCATGAAATGTATGGATGATATGAATGTGTGTATGATGTATTGTACTGTGACCGTTATTATTGTGTTTGGACTTCTAACTTATTCCTAACAAGCTAACCATCCTAACTTAAAATGGTAATTAAATTGGAATGAGTAGAAGTCCGATATAGTTTCGGCCACGCGTGAGGATGCGGAGTCACGAGAGGTTGGCTCCAATTCCTGACTCTTAAACTGGTCCGCGGCCCAAATCCCTTAAGTGGGTAGCATCCCGGATTGGTGAGTCAAGTAAATCCCGGATGTGGGACGGTGTAGTCCCCAAGGCCGGAGGTCCCGACGACTTAACTTGAGTATAAGTAAGTAAGTAAGAATGAGTAAGTAAAGTAAATGAAAGTAAGTAATTGTAAGTAAGAAAAGTAAGTAATGAGTAAAAGAGTAAAGCATTCCGATTAACCCGGATGCATAATTTGGCTAACCTTGTGAAGGTAAGTAAGATGTGTGCTTGTATTGTTGCCTTGAATTATGTAGTGAATTGTATGAGCATGTAATTTGTATGAAAAGCATGTATGTATGAAATAAATAAATGCATGTTTAGTGGACGTCAAATAGTCGGCGTGCCCTAGCTAGCACGCGGTATATGCGGAGTCCATATGCAGCGTTTGCTGAGCCCCTTGGGGCACCATTTTTACTACACGCAGGTACCCGCGAGGGATGAAGATGTGAAGATTGAGTTTCTTTTATCTTCTTTTGGAATGTAAACAATGAATTTATGATGGGTGTACTGAGTAGTACATGGCTGTAGTTTTTGATAGCCGGTGTACCATGGGGTACACCTTTTTGGATATTGGGAAGGAGCATTGGTATAGATGAGTAGCTTAGAAACTCATTCTTTTGGTAACTTGAAAGGTTGTAATGAATATACTTTAAATACTCGGTGATCCAGGATGTAAGTATTGGTATTTTGGTAAGTAATTTAGTAGCTCGGTACGTTATGTTCATCAGACCGTGACTGTAAGTATTAGTAGCCTAGCTAGCCGTATGGGCGGTTAGCGGCATTGTTTCACCCGCCGTAGTAAGTATGTAATAATTCCGCTGCGAACTCGTAGGATTAATAGGACGATTAGACGGTAAGCATAGGATTAGCGGTTGGGGTGTTACAAAAAGTGGTATCAGAGCGTAGTTACGCTCTGATGTCCATAGTACCGAGCATAGGGGATTACCGAGTTAGGATTTCAACCGTCTTAAGACGGATACTTAGAAACCTAACTAGGAACTACCGTTGTTAACAACGGATACCCTTAACGTTCTTATGAACGATACCTTGCTTAAATTCCAAGACCTTTGAGTCATATCTTGCAAAGCCTAACGTAACTGTTAAATATTCAGATGTCAGGCAGAGGTCCAGGTCGCCCCAGAGGAGGGGGCAATGACGGACCCGGCGCGCAGACGATAGCTGAGATCGTCGCCGCCACGGTAGCGCAGATGCTACCTCAAGTAATCCAAGCTGTACAACAATCCCAACAAAACCAACAAACTCAAACGGGGCCAATCCCTCCCCCGCCACCCAGAGAAGAACTGGGTAAAAGGTAGCGGACTCCGCCCTCCCTGCTTTAGGGCGAGAGCGATCCGGCTAAGCTAGGCCTACATCTCCGAGATGGAGACGGCTTTCGAAACCTCGAAGCTCCTGCTGGAGTTCGAGTCAGAGTGCTGCTACTACCTCAAGGATGCACTATGGATGGGGTGGAACTGGTCAAGCATGAGCATGTCAGCGACCCCACTTCGATTGGGATTCCTTCGCCTCACTCCTCCGTTCAAATACTACCCGGAGCATGTAAAACAAGAAAAGGCTAGAGCTGGACGCCTTAAAGATGACAGACAAGATGTCTGTGGATGAGTACTACCGCACCTTCACCTCCATTCTCCGTCTCTCCCGATCTAGGATACACCGGCCAGGTGTTGGTCGATCGCTTCTATGGCGGTCTGAGCCATCGCCTTCGGTACGGTATGGGCTACCAGATTTACCTCCCTTCAGGTAAATAACGGTTAACCCTTAGTATCATTTCAATTCCTTAAATTCCTTGAATTCTTTGAATCTTTCCCTTATCCTTTCCTTAAATGAGAATCCCGGCTAATACCTGAAATTTCAGGAGTGTTATCACGCGGCTTCTCGCGTTGAGATCACTTGCCAACTAAGGGATGAAGAGACCGCGCTGAAGCGCAAAGCTAAACAAAAACACCAGCACTGAGGAGCAGAACCAGGGGAAGAGCTGGAAAAAGAAAAAGGGAATTTCTTTCAGCAATCCCACAAGAAATCCCAGGGTGAGAGCAGTGCCCATGCTGAGCAGGGCAAACCAGCTGAGCTTCTTCAGCTTGGTTATTCTGCACCGGTGGCAGCTAAGCCACTGAGATCCACCCACCTAAGGGTAAATTCCTAATCCAATTTGTATTCGTATAAGTATATATCTAGTATACCCACGCACACATGTGCTAACCCTCTAACCTCAGGTTCTAGCTCCGGTGCCGCCAAAACCTTCTCCGACGGCCGCACCTATGTGTGCAGAAAGTGCAACCAGGACCATCCTGGTAAGGACTGCTTGGGAGGGAGATCAAATGCTAACTGCCAGAAGCTGGGACACACAGCTAAGTGCCCAGAGAGAAAGCCGAAGGGAACTTCAGAACTACAAGCAGAGAGAGGGCAAGGAGGTGGCATCTGGCGATGCACCGGCCCAGCAGGCACCTCAGGGACAGGGATCCCGGGGCCCTCAGGGGCGCACCTCAGAGGCAGCCTGTTCTCCATGTATTGACCGTGATGGGCCCGGTTCGAAATCCGGCCAAGGTAATCATCTAAACCTTTAATCCTTGAAATAGCATGCCTAGTAGTAGAGTAACTGTATGAGTGAATGCATGAGTAAATAAATGAAGTGTATTAAGCATGAAATGAAGTAGTTGAAACTAGTACTCACCGTAGATGAAATTTGTAACCATAGGAAACTTTAGTATCTGTTACCCGATACCGGTAACCTTGAATCAAGAAGAGATCGACATCACCAACCACGACTACACCAACAAACAGTGTCAGGTCATCCGACCAGGTATGATCTTATTAAAGGGATACCTGACACCCGAAGCGCAAATCTCAATCATTCGACGATGCAACGAGCTAGGAACGGGTCAAGGTGGATTTTACACACCCGAATTCCCCGGTGGAGCGAAGATGAAGCTGAAGATGATGTGCTTGGGAAAGGACTGGAATCCTTATACCAAGACATACCAGGAGACACGAACACAAGACGGAGCGACGCCACCGACAATACCACCAGAGTTTCAAACCCTCATCACACAAGCAGTGGAGCTTGCACAACAATGTGAACCTGAACCGATCCCCGCACTTGAAGCGGATCTCTGTATCGTCAACTTCTATGAAAAGAAGGACGACTTGGGTTACACCAAGACAAGGACGAGACAGCGGAATCTCTTGAACAAGGAGTGCCCGTAGTGTCTTGGTCCATTGGTGATGACGCCGTATTCCTGTATAGCGAGCAGAAGCGTGTGGACCTCGCACAGAAACTGGTATTGAGATCAGGAGATGTCCTAATCATGGGTGGAAACTCTAGGATGCTGTATCACGGGATCAACAAGATCAAGTTGAATACGGCACCGCCGGCAATAATCAATGCCACACACATGAAACCAGGACGCCTGAACCTTACCTTTAGAAAGTATTAAATTCCTAGTATCATGTAATCTATTAGTAACGTGTATTAGAGACACGGTATGTATGATGGTTGGTTTATCAATAAAGAGCAGTGTTGATTTAATTCCACTTGTGTCCACCATCAATACTTATCCAATTGTGAATCCAATAGGTTGTGGACTCGGTACCGAAGGTAACCTGAGCATCCTCACCGAAGCACAAGCCGGCAGAAGCGGCACCATTCTAACGGGAACCTTCCCAGTAAATGGCATTGATGCCAATGTGTTATTCGACTCCGGCGCCTCTCACACTTTCGTATCACCATCCTTTGTGAAGAGGTTGAAGCTAGATGCGGATGAGCTACCGAACTTCATGGTTACTCTCCCATCGAAGGAGCGAGTAAAGTGCACCAAATATTATCAATCAGCCACAATCCAAATCAAAGGCGAATCGTTTCCCATTTCCTTCATCGAATTCAATGGATTGGGATTCGACGTAATCATTGGGATGAATTGGTTGGAGCGGCACAAGGGTAGAATCCTCTGCGCCGAGCATCGTTTGCTGCTCAAGAGTCCTTCTGGGGTTACCGTATCTTACCGCCAGAGACCGAGAGAGCCTTCGACCACCTTATATCTGCCATGGCCATGTACCGGGAGCTCAGAAAGGGCCAAGAGGTGTATCTTTGTTATGTACAAGACCTGGAGCGAGATCCAGAGTTCAGTGATGAAGTACCCATTGTATCCGAGTATCCCGATGTATTCCCTAAGGAGCTACCCGGCATGCCACCACCGAGAGCAGTGGAATTCGAAATTGATCTATTGCCAGGTACCGGTCCCATTGCTAGGGCACCGTACCGCATGGCACCAGCAGAATGACCGAATTGAAAGAACAGTTGAGAGATCTTCTAGACAAAGGGTTTATACGCCCGAGCGTATCACCCTGGGGAGCACCGGTCCTCTTCGTGAAGAAGAAGGACGGTAGCCTCCGACTATGCATTGACTACCGCGAGCTGAATGCGGTCACAGTCAAAAATAAATACCCACTACCACGTACGACGACCTATTCGACCAGTTGGAAAGAGCCTCAGTCTTCTCCAAGATCGACCTCCGTTCAGGGTATCATCAGATTGCGCAATCAAGGCAAGAATAGAGAAAAACGGCATTCCATACCAGATATGGCCACTACGAATTCACGGTGATGCCATTCGGTTTGGTCAAATGCACAGAAATTCATGGACCTCATGAACCGACTATCAGTGAGCAGTTGGACACTTCGGTTGTGGTCTCATCGACGACATCCTTGTATATTCCAAATCACCAGAGGAACATGAAATCCACTTGAGGAAAGTGCTTGAGACACTGAGCGAGAACCAGCTTTATGCGAAGTTCCCAAATGCGGAGTTTTGGCTTGATCAGGTATCATTCCTTGGACCTGTCATCTCGAGCGCAGGTATTCTCGGTTGACCCTTCTAAGGTAGAAGTTGTACGTCATGGCCTAGACCCAAGATGTTACCGACATTAGGAGCTTTCTTGGTCTAGCCGGTTTACTACCGGAGATTTGTAAGGGACTTCTCGAAAGTCACCAAGCCATGACTACATTGATGACAGAAAGATGCACCGTTTGTGGACAGATGAGTGCGAGTTATCATTCAGAAAACTGAAAGACTCATTGACCTCAGCGCCCGTCCTTACTCTTCCAGAGGGCACAGAGGGATTTGAGGTGTACTGTGATGCATCAGCAAAGGAATGGGATGCGTACTCATGCAGCATGGCAAGTTATTGCTTATGCCTCCCGCCAGCTGAAGAAAAATGAGAGAATTACCCGACTCACGACTTAGAGTTAGGAGCATTGTCTTCGCCTTGAAGATATGGCGACACTATCTCTATGGGGTAAGCATCACCATCTACTCCGACCATAAGAGCTTACAGTATGTATTCACTCAGAAAGAACTCAACTTGGACAGAGAAGGTGGATGGAGTTTCTCTCAGACTACGACATCAACCTGCAGTATAAGGAAGGGAAGGCAAACATTGTAGCCGAACCCTGAGCCGTCGAGCACACTCGCTCCATTCGCTACTCGCTTCTTCTAGCTTGGTTGACGAGGTGCGAGACGCTCAGTTGAATGACCCTTACCTAACCGAAATCAGACACAAGATCGAGAATGGTACATTTGAGAAGAAGAAGTATGACTTTAAGCTACATGAAGATGGTTTGATTCGGTTGAATGGCAGGCTATGCGTCCCCCGAAGCAATGCTGAGCTAAGGGATCGCATCCTGCGAGAGTCACATAGTTCTACATTATCAGTCCATCCGGGAGCCTCCAAGATGTACAAAGACATGAAGAGGTACTTCTGGTGGTCTGGAATGAAGTCAGATGTGACGGAATTTGTATTGAGATGCTTGACATGCCAGAAGGTAAAATTCGAACACCGTAGACCAGGCGGAATGGTACAATCGATGCCAATTCCGGAGTGGAAATTTCATGATATCTCCATGGATTTTGTTGTAGGACTCCCACCTGCTAGGGGAGGACTCAACATGATCTGGGTTGTAGTAGATCGCCTTACCAAAGTTGCCAGATTCATACCGATGAAGGACACCTGGAAGGTAGTAAAGCTAGCTGAGCTTTTTGATAAGGAGATTATCAGACACCACGGAGTCCCTAAGACCATAGTATCTGACCGCGACACCAGATTTCTTTCGAGATACTGGAGAGCTACAAGGGAAGCGTTGGGTACAGAACTGAAGTTGAGTACCGCCTTCCATCCTCAGACCCGACGGTCAGACAGAGAGGACCATCCAGACACTGGAGGAATGCTTCGGGCATGTGCCTTGGACTTTCAGGGGAGTTGGTTAGATAAGCTTCATCTTATCGAGTTCTCGTATAATAATAGTTATCACGCCTCGATTAAGATGTCGCCTTTCCAAGCTCTATACGGTAGACCTTGCCGTACACCCTTGTGTTAGGATGAGTCAAGTGAAGCGGTCATAATAGGACCGGAGTACCTTGAGCAAGTACAAGCCGAAGTGCAACAAATCCGAGCTAACATGAAGGCAGCCCAAGATAGACAGAAATCCTATGCGGATGTGAGACGACGCGACCTTGAGTTCGCCGTGGGCGACCAAGTGTTCTTGCGAGTTTCACCTATGAAGGGTGTCTTCAGATTTGGTCAGAAGGGCAAGCTAAGCCCAAAGTTTGTAGGGCCGTACACTATCACCGAAAGAGTTGGATCCGTAGCCTACAGGTTGGCATTACTTGAGGACTTGGGACGTGTCCATGATGTATTTCATGTGTCACAACTCAAGAAGTATATGGCTGATCCTTCTCATGTGTTGGAGCCCGAGCACCTATCCATTGAGCCAAACATGCGGTATGCCGAAACCCCAGTGAGAATCCTTGATAGGAAGACCAGAGACACTCGCCATAAGTCTATACGAATGGTGAAGGTCCTATGGTCTAACCATGATGTCGAAGAAGCGACATGGGAGTTGGAAGACGCCATGAAGGCTAAATACCCGCAGTTATTCATAGACTAGAGAGTCTAATATTTAGTATACGGGTACGGGTCGTACCCCTTTTTAAGGAGGGTAGAGCCCTTTTGCTTTTGCATTGCTTCGGGGTAAGCATTGCATTTTGTATGGCACATGTAGTGCAAGTGAATTTAGTATGGATGTATGTATGTGTAATGTGTAATGAATGATGTGTATGTGCAATGTATGGTGTATTGGTGTAATGTGTATTGTGGATGGTAATGGTGTATTGTGTATTGTGGTATGGTATGAATGGAAATGATGCATTGTGTATGTGAATTGCGTATGATGTTGAAATGTGTATGCTTGCAGTGTGAAAGAAGTAAACACCTCATAGGTGTAGGAAGATACATTATGGAAATTGGTTTGCATAATGAGTAGAATTAGAAAAACTATTAACCTGAGCACCTTTGAGGGCAAAGTTTCTTAAGGGGGGTAGATTGAAATACCCCGTAATTAAAAATAGTGATTAATTAGGCTAATAAGTAATTTAGAAGCTTAATTAAGTGTAAATAATCATAAGGGAACAAATCCCGAAGAAAACGGACCTTTAAAACGGTTCAAAAACATTACCGAACCTTAAAGCACGTTTTTCGAGGTAACCGGGAAAACGTGTCTTTAAGCGGGTCAAATAGACTCGTAACAGTTTTGGTCAACTAAATAATCATTAATAAATATTAGTGAGACTTTTGAACCAATAAAAATCAAGAAAATGAGAAATTAGTAAAAACTGTGAAAAACGGGAAGTTGTGGGGTAGAAATATAAATAACACAAACTTATGTGTCCAATATTGCAAATAAATTTCAAAACCCCCATGCTCTCTCTGTGTGTGTCCGATTTTGCTTTCCCCCTCTCACACACACTCACTTACTCACTTTTATACACAAAACAACAAAACAATTAAAAGTAATAAAGTAACTCTCACACCCTCACACTCTCTCTCCTCTACCATTCTCTTCTCTCACATGGACTCCCCCTTCCCACACTCTCTCTTTTCCTCTTCTTCTACCTCCATGCGATTTCCATGGTGGAAATAGAAACACCCACAAACCTCTACTTCTCTCCTTTGTAACTCTCTCCAAACTCTTCCAAAAATTATAAAAATTACACCATTGTAATCCTCTCCTCAAGAGCTACATTTTCATCTTTCCAAAATCCAAAAACAAGCATTTTCGTTTTCATGGGTATGTCCCATTTGGAGTTTCAACACCACCATTAGAAGGCCCTCCTTCTCTTTGTTCTTCTAAGGTAAAAATATTTCGAAAACTCCATCTTTTTCTAGCCCTTATGGGCAAAACGAGATTCATGAACTAAACCCTTGTTCTTCCTCTTGTTCTAGCCGATTTTGGCTTGTTGGTGGAGTTGAAATATTGTTCTTGAGCCACTCCAAGCTCCATTTGAACCCTTGCAAGGTAATATAAATTCTAAACCCTAGAATGTGCATTAGAACTTGATTAATGGTTAGGGTTAGTTTTAAATATTGAATGGTGTATATGAATGGTTGTAGTGTAAGAGGATTGAGATTATAAAACCGGTAGAGAGAAGGAAGGAGGAAGAAACAAGAAGAGAAAGAAAATCTAGAAGGAAAACAAGGTAAGAATACTCATTGTGTAGCTTTGTATATATTTGTATAGGTAACAGATTTTTAGTAATGAAAATATGTATTGTAAAATGGTAGTGTATTAGTAGAGTAATGTATAAGAGAATATAAGTATTTGGAACCTTAAAAGACATTTTAAAACTTGTAAAAACATAGTTGGGATTGGATTGTTGAGTGCAGGAATTTTGATGTTGTTCTAGTGTAGTATTTGTGTATGAGAGATGGGTATATTGATGTCTATTGTAACAGGTGGAATGAGTGTGGAATGTGAACTAGAATGTGTGGTGAGAGTGTAAAATTATAGGGGAGGCTATGTCAAAATTTATCTAGAATTGGAACACTTAAGAAAATTAGAACTAGGTGAATATTATGTGCTGTAACAGACTTTGAGATAGATAGATAGAGGGAAGATGGGGGAGAGATAGTTAATGTAGTTGTAGTGTATTAGAGGTGTTAAAAATGACATTAGAAGAGGGAGTTGTAGATGGAGAGTGTTAGAATAAAATCTGTAGCAAAACACAACTAGGTAACAACTAGTGAGAGTGTTGATTTGAAACTTGGAAAATTAGGTGAGTGGATGAGTATAGAATTGTGTAAGGAGTTAATGAATGAACTAAGGTGTGTTAGGAGGTTTAATTAGTGTCAAAACATGTGGAATTAAGTGTAGGAACAATGGGGAAGTATTGGGTAAAAGAGGGGACTGAAAACAGAAAGTAAAATGCAAATACTGGGCCGGACCGAACTTGCGACCGGACTTGCAAGTTCGGTCGAGCCCAGACTTACAAAGACGGGTGAGCTACTGGAATCGACCGGACTTGCGACCGGACTTGCAAGTTCGGTCGGACCAGAAATTTTCCCCGTCTGTAACCTACTGGAATCGACCGAACTTGCGACCGGACTTGCAAGTTCGGTCGGCTAGAAAAAATTTCCATCCTGTAACCTACTGGAATCGACCGGACTTGCGACCGGACATGCAAGTTCGGTCGGTCCAGAAAATTTCCGAGGATACCTACTGGAATCGACCGGACTTGCGACCGGACATGCAAGTTCGGTCGGCCCAGAAAATTTCCCGAGGATAGCTACTGGAACGACCGAACTTGCGACCGGACTTGCAAGTTCGGTCGGCCAGAAGGATTTCGGTAATCTGAGCTACTGGAATGGACCGGACTTGCAAGGTCGGTCGCAAGTCAGGTCCGGTCAAAAAAAAAATTATTTTAATCTAAATAATAATTGTATATGTATATATATATATATATACCCATACATACATGTATATGTGCATGTATGTAAGCATGCAAACCTTAAGTAAGAAAATAAAAACTTAAGTAAGGAAAAATGAGTAAGTAATGTGTAAGTGTAAGAAGTATAAGGACATAGTAAGTATGAGTTAAGTAATGATAGTTAGATTAATCATTTAATTGTATGTATATAATAGGATTTGATTTGTGACACCGGAAGAACGTTTGGAAGTACGTACAACGGTGAACGGTATGGATTCCTCATGCACTGTATGCTATCTTGGTTACTCTGATTTGTGTGTTGTGTGCTAATTGATCACCAAATAAGATAAATGCACGAATCGGAGTTAATATGCATACTTGTGAATATGTAGTGTTGTGTGATGTTGCATATCTTCCTTAATCCTTAGTTTGTATAATTCATGAAATGTATGGATGTATATGAATGCTTGTATAAATGATGTAGTGTACTGTGACCGTTTATTATTGAGTTGGACTTCTAACTTATTCCTAACAAGCTAACCATCCTAACTTAAATTGGTAATTAAATTGGAATGAGTAGAAGTCTGATATAGTTTCGGCCACGCGTGAGGATGCGGAGTCACGAGAGGTTGGCTCCAATTCCTGACTCTTAAACTGGTCCGCGGCCCAAATCCCTTAAGTGGGTAGCATCCCGGATTGGTGAGTCAAGTAAATCCCGGATGTGGGACGGCGTAGTCCCCAAGGCCGGAGGTCCCGACGACTTAACTTGAGTATAAGTAAGTAAGTAAGAATGAGTAAGTAAAGTAAATGGAAGTAAGTATTTGTAAGTAAGAAAAAGTAAGTAACGAGTAAAAGAGTAAAGCATTCCGATTAACCCGGATGCATAATTTGGCTAACCTTGTGAAGGTAAGTAAGATGTGTGCTTGGTATTGTTGCCTTGAATTATGTAGTGAATTGTATGAGCATGTAACTTGTATGAAAAGCATGTATGTATGAATAAATAAATGGCATGTTTAGTGGACGTCAAATAGTCGGCGTGCCCTAGCTAGCACGCGGTATATGCGGAGTCCATATGCAGCGTTTGCTGAGCCCCTTGGGGCACCATTTTTACTACACGCAGGTACCCGCGAGGGATGAAGATGTGAAGATTGAGTTTCATTTCTATTATCTTCTTTTTGGAATGTAAACAACGAATTTATGATGGGTGTACTGAGTAGTACATGGCTGTAGTTTTTGAGTAGCCGGTGTACCATGGGGTACACCTTTTTGGATATTGGGAAAGGAGCATTGGTATAGATGAGTAGCTTTAGAAACTCATTCTTTTGGTAAGCTTGAAAGGTTGTAATTGAATATACTTTAAATACTCGGTGATCCAGGATGTAAGTATTTGGTATGTGGTGTTTTGGTAAGTAATTTAGTAGCTCGGTACGTTATGTTCATCAGACCGTGACTGTAAGTATTAGTAGCCTAGCTAGCCGTATGGGCGGTTAGCGGCATTGTTTCACCCGCCGTAGTAAGTATGTAATAATTCCGCTGCGAACTCGTAGGATTAATAGGACGATTAGACGGTAAGCATAGGATTAGCGGTTGGGGTGTTACACCTGAGAGGTAGGCTTCTGTGCAAGAGATGCAGCAATACCACTTCTGATATGTCTCTGCAAGGGAGCAACAAAAAATAAATTACAAAAGAAATGCATCAACAAATATGGAATGAAGCTAAATTATGTACTAGCACTTTTATTTAAATACATAATTGCATTTATTAAACTAAAAATAAGGTTTAGTTACTTACTTGTGCACAGAGGAGGAAAGTGCAACAGTAATGGAAGAAGGCGGGAAACAAGAGAGGTGATTCACAGACTTGAATGTAGTGAGACCTGATAAAAAAAATTAGATATTGTTAGACATATACACATACATCAAACAATATTAATTACGAAGAGATTTTGTTAAAAAAAAATCAGCATGACTTTTGCATAATTTTACCTATCCCATGCTTATTATTAAGCATTCACCAACCATTCATCAACACAAATTTCCATCACAAATCAAACTAATACCAAATTTATCCATCAAACCAAATTTTAATAATTTGTGGAAATCAAATACAAAGTAAAAAAAAAGAAAAAGATAAGTTAGATTGTATTACCGGTTCTTCCAACTCCGCTTTCAATCTACCGTGCAATGACTGAGGAGAGTTTCTTAACCACTTCTCTGTAGACAGAATAGAAACTCATTATTTTACGTATGATAATTGTTTGTAATTAGGATTGCAAAATTACACATAATGAGCTTAAAATATGAAAATGTAGGTTGAGTATATTACGGGTTCACAAATGAAATGTATTCAGCCCCGTACGACTTCAATATGGTGAACCCATTTAGTGATTTCCCTCTACAAGGACACAACCATGCTTATTATTAAGCATTCACCAATCATTCAACTACAAAAATTCTATCATAAACCAAACTAATATATACCAAATTTATTCATCAAACCAAATTCCAATAATTTGTGGAAATCAAATACAAAGTACAAAAGAGAAAAATGATAAGTTAGATTATATTACCGGTTCGTAAATGAATTGTTCTCCGCTCCGCTTTCAATCTACCATGAAATGGTTAAGAAGCTTCTTAAGTATTTATCTGTAGAGACACAAATACATATAGACACAAGAGAAACTCAGTAGTTGTGTTTGTTCCTTATATGCAGTTAGGTTGCAAATTTACAGTGAGTGAAGAGAATGAAGAGTTAAGTTAAAAAAATTTATCGGTTCCTAAATGAATTGTTTTCAGCCCCTCTTCTCAATCGGGCGTGCGAGACGTGTGTAGCAGTACCAATCTCTACAGAGGCAACGCAGACGCAAAATAAATATGAATTGAGGGCGCAAAACTATATTGCTTACAATGTTTATAATTAGCTTATAATTATAAGCACAAATAATGCTCAAACATTGTTGCACCCCATAGATAAGCATAATAAATCTTGCCCAAATAAGCTAACCTAACTATACTTAAAAGAAGGGCCAAAAACAGCAAAAAAATTCACTCGGACATTTCGTCAAACACCTTGTGTGCATACATAAATTTATTAGTTTAACAACCAAATCTTGCAAAGATTTCACACACACAATAAATATCAACATCCACAATCACAATGTGACAACAATCTATCAATTTTAACAACACATTAACAATTTTTTAAGCAAAACCGAAACTAACAAAGTTGGGGTTTTTTTTTTACCTTTGGTGCATCGGTTGCTGGGTGGGAGGAGGGCGGCGACGACCACCGACGCGACAACCACCGACGGCGGCGACGTCTGGCGAAGGCAGGAGGAGGGCGGGCGACGGCGGAGCTGTGGCGGCCTTGTGGTGGTGGTAGCGTCGGGGGTGTAGCAAATCGCCGCGGAGAAACAGAGAGAAGAGGGGTTTGGTGAATGAAAGCGTAACTGCGTCGAGGCTGGGTGGGGGACTATTTTAAACGACCTATTTCGGCGGTTCTTTGTTAGGAACCGCCGAAATAGACCCTTTTAGTAATAAAAAAAATAAAAAGATCTATTTCGGGCGGCGGTTCCTAACAAAGAACCGTAAATAGATTAAATAAAAAAAGAAAAATAGGTCTATTTTATTTTTTTTATTATTACATAGGGCCTATTTCGGCGGTTCATATCTAGGAACCGCCGAAATAGGTGCCTTCTTTTCAGACTACATACATCTCGGACCCCTATTTCGGCGGTTTTATCTACAACCGCCGAAATAGGGGCGCCGAAATAGGCGTTTTTTGTACTAGTGTGCTTACCCTCTTAATCATCATTGTCCTCTTACTGGGGTACTACCAATACCACTTAACATCCTTAGGTTTTAAAGTTTTTTTTTTAGTTTTGGGCCGACCGAACTTACCGACCGACCTTACCCAAGGTCGGTACATTCCAGAACACATTACCGTTTGAGAACTTTACCTCGACCGACCTTGCAAGTCCGGTCCCCAAGGTCGGTCTATTCCCGAGAGTTTTCCCCTTTGAAAATTTAGGCCCGACCGACCTTGTCAAGGTCGGTCCCAAGTTCGGTCGATTCTAGAAACCAATTTACGTACAAAATTTTAGGCATGACCGACCTTGCAAGTCCGGTCCCAAGGTCGGTCCATTCTAGTGGCTCAATCCGTACACAAAATTCAAGCCCGACCGACCTTGTAAGTCCGGTCCCCAAGGTCGGTCCATTCCAGAAAGTTTCCCGGTAGTGTAAACTGGGCTCGACCGACCTTGTAGGTCCGGTCCCCAAGGTCGGTCTGCTCCAGACCCTTGTCTTTAATTGTCCATTGACTCCAAACTTCACCTTATATAACCTAGTATGTACTAACCTTATTTGGGCACTTCAAACACACTTTTAGCCATCCACTAAACCCCTTAAATCACTCACCAAGATCCTCTTTAGCCATTATGCATTTTCTTGTAATAATGCCAACACTTGTAATGTCTTTCACTAGGCTTCTAAGTGGTGGTTCATACCTATAATAACCACTATGCCAAAGTGTTTTTCTCACCACTATAACATCATCTCCCAAGCATCTTTCACCATCTAAAATTCCTTTACACAACTACTTGAAGTTCCTTCACAAGTTTATGCCTCCTTCTTCCAACTCATTATCTTTTTCCTACTTGTTTACCAATATTTGCATAAGTCCTAAATACACAAGTGTATCCCAAAACACTCATTTGGCTCCTAAATCCTCCATGATAATGCCCAAGTCATTCTAATTCTCAAGAACACCTTAAACTCACTCTTTTTCATCAAAACAACTTCTAAAGCTTGCTAGTACTTCCCTAGTCATAAAATTTCCTTAGCACAACTTAAACATCATGTTTCTCCACCAAATTTGACATGGCTTCCCTAGTATTTTAATACACCCAAGCGCTTAGATTTTCACCACTATGAAACTACAAACACTCAAATTTTCATTACACCATCTTAACACACAATTTAAACTCAAACTACACTACATCACAATATAGTGCATAATCTTAAATTGCTTGGCACTTAGGCCCTTAAATGACAATAAGCTTAACCACTGAATTTCCACATATATTAGCCTTTGACCTGCAAATACACACAACAAGGCTCCCATTGAAATATAATGCTCTTGTAATTCACATCAACATTGTTTAACTATCTTATTTCCCATTTGCTCCTTAGTCACAAGTTATCAAATATAGACATTGTTTCTCCTAGGTTATATAGCTCTTCCCTAATGTGGATTCTAAAATAAACTTATCATATGTCTAAATCCCATCCCTTAATGCATTAAAACACCTTAAGGTAAGACATTTACCTTGCTCTTTTACAAGCTTCACAAACTTTCCTCCTTAGCCTTTTTCCTTGACAATCTTGATCAACAACCAAACTCTTCTTGCCAATGTTATAATCAATATCCAATGACTCTAATGAGTTCTAGATAATACATTAACCTTAAGGAATAAACTCTAGGTTAAAATGTGTTTTAAGGTATTAAGATGAGTATTTTACCTTGAAGTCTTAAGGTAGGCTTGGATATGAATCAACAAGGACCTCCTCTATCCCTTGGAGAATAGAAAACAAGCTAGAACAAGGCATAAAAATGGAGCCCCATGAGTAGGAATTTTCGGTAATGAAGAAGAAATGGTGGGAACCTAGTTTTTCTTACATTTTTCTTACCTTAAGAGAATGGAGAAGCTAATGGAGTCTCCTAGCTTGTGTTTCCTCCTCTAATGGCGGTTTGGCTTGGCACCAAATCAAAGCTCTTGAAGTTTTGAAAAGATAGGAAGAATGAGCTTGAGCTAACTAAGAAGAATATGTATTTTGTTTTGGTTTTGGAGCTAAGATGAGTGAGCTATGGTCAAAGCAAGGTGGAGCTAGCATGGAGGTTGAGTTTTACATGAAGGAAGAAGATAGGAGCAGCCAAAATTGGTGAGGAAGATGAAGAATGAAGAAAGGAGGAGAGAGGGAAGCTAAAAGAGATATTTGTTTCTAAAAGTAAATAGTAACTACTTATTTTTCCCTCTTTATTTCATAAACTAACTTACTCATGTGGTGACTCATCCCTTAGAAAACTGGCCCCTTATTAATTTAGGCTAGTCATGGTCTTGTTTGACCACTTAATTAAACTTAATTGACTAAAGACTAAACTAAGCACTATTTAATTACTATTCACAAACTAGTGCACATATTTGTGAAAATTTTGATTTCCCATTGATTTAAACTTCCTAATGTGATACTAAGTAGTACAAAGTTAATTAAGAAGTAATAATGGGCATTTAGCCACATAAAACCCCTTTCTAAGACAATTTTTCAAAAATGTGCTTTAAGAGTCCTTAAAGCACAATTTTTGTTTTAACTTGTTTTTGAGCTTGGTTTTCTTTGGTAATTGATTTAACATGACCATTAGGATATTAATAAGGTCTAAGAATGATATTTGAGTGCTCACCCAAGTCACTCCAAGCTTAGAGCATGTTTTTGCTTAAACTGCTCTTTTGGTGTTTCCTTGTGTTTTCTTTGGTTTAAATTGTTTCCCAAAGTTTCTAAGGCATTATTTAGCCTTCTTATACCTTAGTTTATCATCTAAACCCCATATCTAGGTTTGGGGTATTTCATTTATACCTTGGTTAGAAACTTATACTTGATGTATATATTTGTTAAGGAGTAGTAAACTTGTATTTAACTCGGATTGTAATTAACTCGGTATGTATCTATTGGAGTATAAGTTGGCTTAAGTTTTCAGTCGATCATATCATTATAGTGGAATTGGAAAGACCTAGTTAGTCACATGGGCAATTGACGGTGGTAACACAGGGTTAACTTAATTCCGCTGCGATTGTATTTAAGTTTGATGTTGTTAATTACCGTTAATTTTAGATTACGAGTTGAGGTGTTACACCAAAAAATGGATATTTACCATATACAGTAAATCTTTGAGATCTATCCCAACAATATCATATCACCACTTCAACAAAATACTACAACACCATGAGTCAGTAGTCCTTTATCTACAAGTCAATACACAAGATTCGTGGAGATAAACAAATGCACTAGTAGGGGTTAGAGAATTTGCAATTCAGTTTAAGACAAGAACAAAGACACCAAACACCTTACATCAGTAACTCTCATTATTGAAGCGTGAAGTTGCCCCAACATGTGAAGTTACAAATAGAGACTGACACAAAGAAAATACATCAACTCTGTTTGTGAAACAACTTCTTGGGTAACTTCTCGAACAACTTTTTTGTGATTTTTACTTTTTCTCATCCGCGTCAATCTAGCAGCTAGCATTTAACAGCTGACAAAACAATCATCATCAAATAGACTCTCGACTGCAATTTTTTAGAATATTTTCACGAACAACTTCTTAAACAATTTCTATGACAATTTTCAATTTTTCTTTTATATATTACTCTAGATTCTAGAGTTTGACAATTGACACAGTAATTGTCATCAAACCATTTGATGTGTTATTTCCAATAATGATGAGAAGGCTGATCCACTGTTGCCGCTGGCCAACTTATGTTAGCATTGGATTAAGAAATAATTAGTTGTTTGGGTCAATCAAACTTTTCAAGAGACTAACTTTCTTTAAGTAATTGTTGAATGCACAATTCATAGATCTCTCTTTGATTTCTTCGAGCGGGTATAATTGGTGCAGAATCAAGTTGAGATTCATAATAATCGTTGGACTTTACTATTATGGGAAATTTCATGAAATGCCACAATATTTTTGCCTAATTCATGAAATGCCACTAAAAAAAAAGAAAGTCACGAAATGCCACTATATTTTCTGAAAAGTTCATGAAATGCCCCTCTGCCCTGACGAATGTTAACTTTCCGTCTGAAGTCAGATTTTTTTTTGTAAAATGACCTTTTTACCCCCTAACGTACCGTTCCTCCGTTACTTTTCTGATTTTGCAAATCTCTCCTGCGTCTCTCTCTTCTCCCCTCTTCCCGTACTCCCTTCTTCCCCGATTCTCCCCGATTCTTCATCTTCCATAGTGAAATACCCCGAACTTAAATATGGTGATTACATTATTCTAATATGGTATTTAAGGGCCTAATAGTGCCTAAGTAATTTTGGTAAGGAAAATAATGTAATACCCCAAATTTCTTAAACTGTGATTAAGGTCTTATTTAATTGTAAACCTTAGGAAACCCTAATTTCTAAAGATGGAGAAGGTTATAATTAGTTGGAGGTGCTTGGTGAACATTAGAACCTTAGTTCCCGGAGTATCACCCGGTAAACCTTAGTTTCACAGATTTCTGAAATTCCTGAAAATTACTAATTCCTCAGGAACTGAGAGTGGGTATCAACCTTAGGAAGTGTGTTAGATACTTTTGAGAGTGTTTTGAGGAAAGAAACAATCATATCTTTCTTCTTTTAATATAAGACAATCTAGTTACATTTTTCAGTATTTAGTGGTTCTGGGCAAACGGGCTTAAGGAGAGCTCAAAGTGACCCGAGGAAATTCCTTAAACTTGATAACCCACACTAGTATTAACATACCTACACATATAGTCTTAATTCCCATAAAAAGCTCAAGCCAAACATGGCCTAAGATGGTGGCCGAAAATATCAAGGAAGGAGGAGAAAAATATCTCGGTTACTATTCACACCTCCTTACTATTCACACCTCCTTACTATTTGTAATAATCAACTTGCCCCCTCCTTATCCATTCAATGGCGGTTTGGCATGAGTGGTTAGGATTGGTTTTTGTCACCTAACACAAATCTATGGCTATGGACAATTCTAGAAGTAATAATTACAAATAGTAAGATAAGGATGAAAATGTTAGTATAAAAGGGGGGTGGAGGTCGGCCATGGTAGGTGAGCAAGGTGGCCATTCCTCTTCATCTACCTTGCTTCTCCTAAGCTAGAAAACACCATTGGAGCATAGGCAACAACACTCCTCCATTGGAAACACAAATCTAAGGTAGTAATTAAGCTAAAATCAAGGAAAAAGGCAAGTTTAAGGAGTGGAAGCCAAATCCAAGGTGGGGACTTGGTTGTGGAGATTTTGAGCTCAAGAACTTATAATCAAGGTAGAAAAGCTCCAAAATGGCTAGGAGAGGACAGGTAACATCTATGCACATCACTTTCACCCTTTAAGCTTATTTTCCTTCTTAAGTCATTCTGTTTTTTATCTACGAATCCTATCTCTTATTTTCTTAAAATTTCTACAGTAAACTAGGGATGAATAGTTAGTGAACATCCTAGAAAATCAAGTCGAATAAGGTTGGGAAGTAGGAAAACAAAAGAACTTTGAAAATGAAGAAAAATGAGCTTTAAGCTTTAGGAATTGTTTGGATGGGTTTCCGACATGGGTTTGAGCTAAAATTTTGAGGGTAGTCTTGAATAGTGAATATATGGTTATGGTTGAAAAATCAAGTCGAATGGAGAAATTTAAGTCGGTTAGACAAGGTAAAGAAGCTAAAAATGAGAAAATGTGCTTTAAGCCTTTCCGAATGTTTGAATGGGTTTCCGAATTGATCTTGAGCTGAAATTTTGAGGAGATACTTGTGTTGTTGATATTGGATCATGGTTAAATTTTAGGCCGAGACTTTTGGGAAGTTGTTTAAGTTGGTGAATAGTGATTTTGGCTAAAAATAAGAATTTAAGCTTTCTAAGGTGGTTTCTTGGAATTGTTTGATTCTCTGATTTATTGGAGCTTGAATGGTATTTTTATGATGTTATTAAGGTTATTTTACAAGTGGTGAGCTTGATGTGTGAATTACTACTTGTGTAAAGCTTGGTTATGATATCTTACTCATGGTTTGCAAATGTGTTTAAGGATAACCTCTTGTGGTGGTGGTGGAAAGTATTGTGTGATGTTGATATCATGGTTATCCTAAGGCTATGCCTCTTGTGAGAGCCTTTAAGGCCAAGCCGACGTTCCGGCAACAATATAAGCTCCTACTAATGAATTGGAGCTGCCACTATGATCTACTCCTATTGGGCAGAAGTTTTCAATAGGGGGTGTGCACACTTAAGGACATAGGGTGGGTGGTGGTGGACTTCATTTGGAAATATCTTGTATTTGATATTAATTATCTCTTGATAATTCTTGGTACAGGTAAATGGTGTGTGATCTATTCTGATTTGTTATTTTGTTAATATTTGGAAACAAGGTTTTAAAGAGAAAATAAGTTTTTACGGGGTGTGGTAGTGTTACTCAGTTTTTACTGATTTTATTTGGTTGTGTTTTCCTGTGTATATGTATTCTGTGAATTCAGGGTAACTGGGATGGACACCTTCTCTGCACTGAGGACGAGTCCACCGATACTTTCTATATTTTCATGTTTGTCACCTATCGTAGAAGTTTACAGCCTGGGGTCACCGAGATAATTTATGAGGTGGAACAAGAAGATACAAGGTTTTAGGCACCCGGAAAATGGCACCAGTCAGTCCATCACTCATGATGTTTCCACAGTGTACGAGTATATGCAAGTGGTCCCTAGTTAGATGCTAGCGATGTAATAGCCTTTTGATACCCCTTTACTTTTGGTGTAAAATAGGAGTAGGAGCTAACATAGTAGTTGGCTGGAAGGGGTCTTTTGGTACTAAGGTGTAAAGTGACGGGTTGGATGTGTCACTCTTTTGATAGTAACAGCAATGTAAGATAGCTAGCGTAGGGGTGGTGGTGGTAATAGCCTTACACTTACTAGTGGTTAGTAAGTGTGGCGGTAACCCCCGGTGATAGTATTAGGGGACCTTTGTAAAAAGAAGACTGACGCATGTATAATATAAGTTGTTATTTCAGTTATAACATGTCTCTCTAGAATAAAAAAAAAGAGGCTAAGTAAATGGTGGTGGTAAACCGGGGCGTTACAGAGTGGTATCAGAGCTATAGGTTTGGAGGGGAAATTTGAGTTTGACTAGGAAGCAAGGTGACCCAGGCTTAGGTTTAGGAGTCTAGGCAGAACCATGTGGTTCTGAAAATATGTTTGCTGTGATATTTGTGTGTTGTGTGCTTGATTGATTATAGTTAACTATTTATATTGCAACTAACATATCTTGTGTAGAATAATGGAGAGGGGAGTGGACGGAGTAATGGAGAGGGGAGAGGACAGATGGATGAACTGAGGGAGTTGACACTGAGTATGGGAAGAATCCTGGAGCAGCACGAGGCTAGAGCTGAAATACCCAAGGATTTCTCCCGGAGGATAGCAGCTATGAAACCCAGTACTTATTCGGAGAAGAGGATCCAGTAATTCTGGAAGAGTGGATCAGAGAGTTTGACAAAATATTTGATATTATTGATTGCCCTGAAGAAAAGAAGGTAAGTGGGGCTGTATTTTATTTTAAAGGTGAGGCTGATCTGTGGTGGACTGCGGAGGAGGAGAGACTTAAAGGAAATCCGGGTTTTGGGTGGAATATGTTGAAAGATGCGATGAGGAAAAGATTTTATCCGGAGCATGTAAGGTTGCAAAATATCAGGAATTTACTGGATTGAGGCAGCGACATGATGATGTTAAAACTTATCATGCTAAGTTTGTGGAGCTTGCTAGATTTGCTCCGCATGTGGTACCCGATGAGACTGCTAAGGTTCAACGTTTCTAGAGGGTTAAATTGGGATTTACAAGAAGCTCTGAGTGTAATACCTATAACTACTTTACAAGAGGCGTACGATAAAGCTGCTAATCTTTATAGAGTACAACAGAGAAGGAAGGAAGTACAAACGGGGCGGAAAAGGAGAATGGAGACTCGTAAGGCCGAGAGCTTTGATAAGAGGGCTAAAGTAGAAGTTAGACCAAGTGGGGGAGCCAGACCCAATTATCCGGGACGACGATTCAATGATAAAGGAACTAGATACTTTTATTGCAAGATTTGTGGAAGGAATCATCCGGGTGAAGATTGCGAAGGAAGGTTGGTAAAGTGTTTTAACTGTGGGAAGTTAGGCCACAGGGCCTATGAGTGTAGGGTAAGAAGGATGGAAGGAGGTACTGATCAGGTAGCAAGACCTGCTACAACTGGAAATCTCATCAACCAGAACAATCGTGGCAACCAAGGAGGAGTACAGCTGAATAATCAAAATGGACAGAGGAATAATTATAATGGTCCAAGAGGTAACATGAGTGGACAAGGGAATAATTAGGGGAAGCAAATACAATACGGAAGTGGTAGTACCCCGGAGGAGGCTATAAGAATCAGGGGTATATCAACGTAATCAGCAAGACGGAGGCTGAATCTCAACAAGAAGGGGACGTCATTACAGGTACTTTTTCCGTTCTTGGAACTAGTGCTAAAGTATTATTTGATTCCGGTGCAACCTGTTCTTTTATATCCTCTGAATTCTTGAAGAAGTAGGAGTAGTCCCTGATATAGAAGTTGAAATTTCTGTTTCTACACCTACGGGAAGAGTGGTAGGATGCACTAGGATGGAAGGAGTAAAAATAACCATAGAGGGTAGAGAATTTGAGATGATCTGGTAGAGTTTGATTTGAAGGATTTTGATATAATCTTGGGGATGGATTGGTTAAGTAAGCACAAGGGGCGCATAGATTGTGAAAAACAAAAGATTAGCTTATGTGGGAAGAAAGGAAAGAGAGTGTCGTACACATGCGAAGGAGCTAAGCAAAGGGTAAAAGTCCTACCTGCCTTAAAATTTTTAAAGGAGTTGCGAAAAGGAGAGCCAGTTTATTTGTGTTATGTTCAAGAGGAAAATTGGCGCAAGAACAGAAGCCATCCGCACTTGAGGATCTTCCAGTAGTCAGGGAATTTCCAGATGTTTTTCCAGAAGAAATTCCTGGACTTCCACCCGACCGTGAGATTGAGTTTACTATTGATTTAGTACCAGGAACAGCTCCAATTTCTAAGCACCCTTATAGGATGGCCCCGAATGAGATGAATGAGTTAAAGAAACAATTGGAGGAACTTTTAGAAAAAGGTTATATTCGACCGAGTGCTTCTCCGTGGGGAGCCCCAGTTTTGTTTGTAAGAAAGAAGGATGGAACTTTGCGTCTTTGCATTGATTACAGGGAGTTAAATAACGTTACAATCAAGAATAAATATCCCTTGCCTAGGATTGATGATTTGTTCGACCAGCTACAAGGAGCGAAAGTATTTTCTAAGATCGACTTAAGGTCAGGCTATCATCAGTTAAAGATAGCAGAAAGGACATACCAAAGACAGCCTTTCGAACGAGGTATGGACATTATGAATTTGTGGTGATGCCATTCGGGCTAACAAATGCGCCAGCGGTATTTATGGACTTAATGAATCGGGTTTTCAGCCAATTCCTGGATAAGTTTGTAGTGGTATTTATTGATGACATATTGGTGTACTCAAAGGATGAGGAGCAACATGCTGATCATCTGCGGCAAGTTCTACAAGTTTTAAGGGAGAAGAAGCTGTATGCCAAATTATCTAAGTGTGATTTTTGGCTCAAGGAAGTATCGTTTTTAGGTCATGTGGTAACCGGTGATGGAATTTCGGTTGACCCGGCTAAAATTCAGGCTGTTAAGGATTGGCCCAGGCCAACGAATGTACGAGAAGTTAGAAGTTTTCTTGGGCTAGCTGGATACTATAGGAAGTTTGTTCAAGACTTCGCTAAAATTGCGAGACCGCTCACAAATCTGATGAAAAAGGAAGTGCGTTATAAGTGGGATGAGGATTGTGAAAAAGCTTTCCAGATTTTGAAGAGAAGTTAACCACAGCACCAGTTCTTGTTGCCCTGTGGTAGACGGTTTTGAAGTATATAGTGACGCGTCTAAATATGGTTTAGGGTGTGTGTTGATGCAGAATGGCAAGGTCATTGCCTATGCCTCACGACAATTGAAGAGCTATGAGACCAGGTATCCTACTCATGATTTGGAACTTGCAGCTGTAGTTTTTGCCTTGAAAATTTGGAGGCACTACTTGTATGGAACTTCTTGTAAGATTTACGGATCACAAGAGCTTGAAATATATTTCACTCAAAAAGAGCTTAATATGAGGCAAAGGAGATGGTTGGAACTTATTAAGGATTATGACCTGGAGATTTTATACCATGAAGGCAAAGCCAACGTGGTGGCAGACGCTTTAAGTCGAAAGAGGAGTCACGAGGGAGAAGCTAATTGGATACTATGATGAATTGGTACAAGATTTCAAAAGGTTGAACCTTGAGGTGGTAACAACGGGAGGTGGATAGAGAAATTTTGTCTAGTATGAACGTATTCCTTGACATTTATAAGGAAATTTTGCATCACCAGCAAGAGGATGAGAAGCTACGGAAAATAAAGGAAAAAGGGGAAGCCCCAGATTTTAAGATTCATGACGATGGCAGTCTGAGATTTCGTGGAAGATGGTGTATACCAGATTCATGTGGCGATATTAAAAGAAAGTTGATGCAGGAAGCTCATAACTCTGCGTATTCCATACATCCGGGAGGAAATAAGTTGTACAAAGATTTGAAGAAAAGTTTTTGGTGGCCAGGCATGAAAAAGGAGGTAGCTGAGCATGTGTCGAAGTGTCTAACATGTCAAAAAGTTAAATTTGAGCATAAGAAAACAGGAGGCATGTTGCAATCATTGGATATACCCATGTGGAAATGGGATTCGATATCTATGGATTTCATAGTGGGATTACCACCGACCAGAGGTGGGATGGATCAGATTTGGGTGATTGTGGATCGGTTGACCAAGACTACTAGACTAATTCCAATGAAAAGTACTTGGTCTATGGAACAGCTGGTGGAAGCATATATTAGAAATGTGGTTAAGTATCACGGAGTCCCTATGGAAATTATTTCGGATAGAGATTCTAGGTTTGTCTCAAGATTTTGGCAGCAATTTCAAAAAGCCATGGGAACAAAATTGAGCCTTAGTACAGCTTACCACCCACAGACTGATGGGCAGACGGAGAGAACTATTCAAACATTGGAGGATATGTTGCGGGCTTGTGCGATGGATTATCAAGGGTCATGGAGTGACAAGTTGCACTTGATTGAATTTTCTTATAACAACAGTTACCACTCAAGTATCCATATGGCCCCGTATGAAGCCTTATATGGTAGAAAGTGTCGTACTCCGTTGTGTTGGAATGATGCGCAGGAGGTGGTTTGGGTTGGGCCTGAGTTAACAGAGGAGATGGCTCAACAGGTTAAGAACATTCGGCAGAGATTGAAAGCCGCACAAGATAGGCAAAAGTCTTATGCTGATTTGCATAGAAGGCCAGTTGAGTTCAATGTGGGGGACAAGGTATTTCTGAAGGTTTCACCCACTAAGAGCGTGGTACGATTTGGCAAGAAAGGAAAACTTGCTCCTAAGTACATCGGTCCGTATGAAATATTGGAAAAGGTTGGAAATTTGGCTTACCGATTAGCTTTGCCGATGAACTTGGATAGGGTCCACAACGTGTTTCACGTATCACAATTGAAACGGTACGTTCCAGACGAATCACATGTGTTGCAACCGAACGAGGTAGAAGTTGCACCTAATTTGACTTATGAGGAACACCCAATTAAAATTTTGGATCGTAAGACAAGGGAGACCCGAGGGAAGTCTGTGGATTTGGTTAAAGTTTTATGGACTCATCATGGAGTTCAAGAAGCTACATGGGAACTAGAGAGCAAGATGAGAACTCAACACCCAGAACTCTTTGATTAAGGTCAGCAATTAAAGTTTCAGGAGAAACTTTCTTTTTAGGGGGGGAGAGTCGTATGGTAAGTGGTGAATGACTACTAGTGTTTGTGAATGTTTGTGATTGTGAATGTTTGTTGGTGCCAGAAATGGTTGGTAATACTTGAATGTTATTTTAGGAGTTGTCCTCTTAATGATTTCATATATGTGGTATCGTTGAATTTGTGATGGTTTATATTGTGTGATTGGTGTGTCTGAGGTTTTGTGTGATGTTGCTGAATCATTTGTGGTTGATGAGGTTAACTAGAATTATTGTGTGGAGTATTGTTTTAATTTCTTGGAGTATGTGACTGTATTGTTTGGGTGATGAATTTAGCTTCGAGGAAGCTTTGTTTAACGGGGGGAGGATGTAATACCCCAAATTTCTTAAACTGTGATTAAGGTCTTATTTAATTGTAAACCTTAGGAAAAACCTTGGAAACCCTAATTTCTAAAGATGGAGAAGGTTATAATTAGTTGGAGGTGCTTGGTGAACATTAGGAACCTTAGTTCCCGGAGTATCACCCGGTAAACCTTAGTTTCACAAGATTTCTGAAATTCCCGAAAATTATTAAATTCCTCAGGAACTGAGAGTGGGTATCAACCTTAGGAAGTGTATTAGATACCTTTGAGAGTGTTTTGCGGAAATAAACAATCATATCTTTCTTCTTTTAATATAAGACAATCTAGTTACATTTTTCAGTATTTAGTGGTTCTGGGCAAACGAGGCTTCGGGAGAGCTCAAAAGTGACCCGAGGAAATTCCTGAAACTTGATAACCCACACTAGTATTAACATACCTACACATATAGTCTTAATTCCCATAAAAAGCTCAAGCCAAACATGGCCTAAGATGGTGGCCGAAAATATCAAGGAAGGAGGAGAAAAAAATATCTCGGTTACTATTCACACCTCCTTACTATTCACACCTCCTTACTATTTGTAATAATGTCCAAGGCAAGTTGCCCCCTCCTTATCCATTCAATGGCGGTTTGGCATGAGTGGTTAGGATTGGTTTTTGTCACCTAACACAAATCAATGGCCATGGACAATTCTAGAAGTAATAATTACAAATAGTAAGATAAGGATGGAAATGTTAGTATAAAAGGGGGGGTGGAGGTCGGCCATGGTAGGTGAGCAAGGTGGCCATTCCTCTTCATCTACCTTGCTTCTCCTAAGCTAGAAAACACCATTGGAGCATAGGCAACAACACTTCTCCATTGGAAACACAAATCTAAGGTAGTAATTAAGCTAAAATCAAGGAAAAAGGAAAGTTTAGAGAGTGGAAGCCAAACTCCAAGGTGGGTGACTTGGTTGGTGGAGATTTTGAGCTCAAGAAACTTATAATAAAGGTAGAAAATCCAAAATGGCTAGGAGAGGACAGGTAACATCTATGCACATCACTTTCACCCTTTACCTTATTTTCCTTCTTAAGTCATTCTGTTTTGTTATCTACGAATCCTATCTCTTATTTTCTTAAAATTTCTACAGTAAACTAGGGATGAATATTTAGGGAACATCCTAGAAAATCAAGTCGAGATAAGGTTGGGAAGTAGGAAAACACTAAAGAACTTTGAAAATGGAGAAAAGTGAGCTTTAAGCTTTAGGAATTGTTTAGATGGGTTTCCGACATGGGTTTGAGCTAAAATTTTTAGGGTAGTCTTGAATAGTGAATATATGGTTATGTTTGAAAAATCAAGTCGAATGGAGAAATTTAAGTCGGTTAGACAAGGTAAAGAAGCTAAAAATGAGAAAATGTGCTTTAAGCCTTTCCGAATGTTTGAATGGGTTTCCGAATTGATCTTGAGCCGAAATTTTGGGAGGATACTTGTGTTGTTGGTATTGTATCATGGTTAAATTTTTAGGCCGAGACTCCTTTGGGAAGTTATTTAAGTTGGTGAATAGTGATTTTAGTCAAAAATAAGAATTTAAGCTTTCTAAGGTGGTTTCTTGGAAATTATTTGATTCTCTGATTTATTGGAGCTTGAATGGTATTGTTATGATGTTATTGAGGTTATTTTACAAGTGGTGAGCTTGATGTGTGAATTACTACTTGTGTAAAGCTTGGCTTTGATATCTTACTCATGGTTTGCAAATGTGTTTAAGGATAACCTCTTGTGGTGGTGGTGGAAAGTATTGTGTGATGTTGATATCATGGTTATCCTAAGGCTATGCCTCTTGTGAGAGCCTTTAAGGCCAAGCCGACGTTCCGGCAACAATATGAGCTCCTACTAATGAAATTGGAGCTGCCACTATGATCTACTCCTATTGGGCAGAAGTTTTCAATAGGGGGTGTGCACACTTAAGGACATAGGGTGGGTGGTGGTGGACTTCATTTGGAAATATCTTGTATTTGATATTGATTATCTCTTGATAATTCTTGGTACAGGTAAATGGTGTGTGATCTATTCTGATTTGTTGTTTTTGTTAATATTTATTGGAAACAAAGGTTTTAAAGAGAAAATAAGTTTTTACGGGGTATGGTAGTGTTACTCAGTTTTTACTGCTTTTATTTGGTTGTGTTTTCCTGTGTATTTGTATTCTGTGAATTCAGGGTAACTGGGATGGACACCTTCTCTGCACTGAGGACGAGTCCACCGATACTTTCTATATTTTCATGTTTGTCACCTATCGTAGAAGTTTACAGCCTGGGGTCACCGAGATAGTGTATGAGGAGTGGAACAAGAAGATACAAGGTTTTAGGCACCCGGAAAATGGCACCAGTCAGTCTATCACTCATGATGTTTCCACTGTGTACGAGTATATGCAACTGGTTCCTAGTTAGAAGCTAGCGATGTAATAGCCTTTTGATACCCCTTAACTTTTGGTGTAAAATAGGAGTAGGAGCTAACATAGTAGTTGGCTGGAAGGGGTCTTTTGGTACTAAGGTGTAAGTGACGGGTTGGATGTGTCACTCTTTTGATAGTAACAGCAATGTAAGATAGCTAGCGTAGGGGTGGTGGTGATAATAGCCTTACACTTACTAGTGGTTAGTAAGTGTGGCGGTAACCCCCGGTGATAATATTAGGGGACCTTTTGTAAAAAGAAGACTGACGCATGTATAATATAAGTTGTTATTTCAGTTATAACATGTCTCTCTAGAATAAAAAAAAAGGGCTAAGTAAATGGTGGTGGTAAACCGGGGCGTTACAAATAAATCCAAAAGAAATGAGAAAACGCTTGAAAAGCGAAAAACGCTAAAATAAGCGTTAAATAACCATAAGAGGTACGAGACCTCGGTTAGAGTATTATGTGGATTCCTAAGGCTTATTCATGCCTAATTAGTATACGGGAATGATTCCTGAAGAAAACGGATCCAAATAATGAGTTAAAACGCTAATAAAGCTTAAGCGCACGTTTTTCGAGAAAACCCAAAAACATGACTTTAAGTGGTCAAATGAACCCGTAAAAATTATAGTTCATTAAATAACTAAAACTAAGCATTAATGGAAGCTTAATAACCAATAAAATTAAAGAAATGAGAAAATTCCGGAAAACGGGCCCGGTTAGTGAATAGTGCTAAAACCGGGTAAATTAACGAGCCTTTTCTGTAAAAGAAGAAAAATGCCCCAGCCTAATTAATTGTGGGGGCCGGTTTTCTATGAGTGTGAAACACTCTCACACACACTAGACTAATTAATAAACTAGTGGGTTGAAAAGTCAAAAAGTAACAAAAGCAAAAAGTAAAAAAAAAAAGTAACTTATACCACTTTTCCCCCTCTCTCATCCCATTCCTTTCTTTCCTACGTCAGCACTCCCTCCTTCCCAGATTTCTCTATTCTCTCTTCTTCTTTCTCTGGTTGGGAACGATTCCAAGAAGCTCCCATGGCTTCTCTTCATTCTCTTGCTCACCCAAGCTACACCAAAGCTCCAAATCAAAAACAAATTACATATTTGAACTCCCCTTATCAAGTGCTTCATTTCTATCTTTTAAAAATCTCAAAAGGTTGAAGTTCATTTCCATAGGTTTTGCCCATTTGAAGAGAAAACACATATTCTTGAATCTTGGAGTCTCCTCTTCCACTTAAGGTAAAAAGATTCGAGAGAAAAACTCATTTTCTCCATTTCCATGCCTTGGCTGATTTTGGCTTCTTTAATGCCTTGTTCTTTTCTTGTTTTGAGCATCTTTCCAAGCCTTCAATGGTGGATCAGAGCCCATCCTTTGATTCATAGCAAGAACCCACTTCTAGGGTTTCAAAGGTAATGCCAATCTTAGTGTTTTAAGCACTTCCTAGTAATCTCGAATAATTAATGAGTTAAGTGTCTTTGCTTAATCTCATTTCTCTTATTTAATGTTGGGCTAGAGCATTGGAAATTGTGTTGCCCTTGACCGGTTTTTGGAACCAAGAGAGAAGAGGAGAAGAGAAGGCTTACAAAAGAGGAACTTATGAAATTAAGGTAATTAAACTACCTTGATGCTTACTTTGATGTTTTAGAATTTTTGGGAATGGGGAAAACCAAATGAATGAACCCAAAACTGGAATAGAAATGTACTTGGATGAATTAGAAAGGATTTGTAAGTTGTTGTGTGAATTGAAGGCCTTAGATCCAAGTAATTTGAGTATGTGTATTGGTATTGTTGTTGAGGATGTTTTGGTAAATTGTGAATTAATTATGCGCTGGTAGGACCCTTGCATGGGTGTAGCTAGTTTAGGATGAAATTTGGTGATGAGATGAGTTTTGGACAATGCTAGAAAAGCAACCGAGCTATGGCAAATTTTCGGTAGAAAACTGAGTGTTAAGGTGATGTTGAGAGGTTGGTGAACCTAAGTGTGCTTGGGATAAAGTAGAAGAGTAAATGAGTGGAATAAACCCACCAAGAACTAGAGAATAAGAGTTGGATGGGAGTATGCAAAAACTGTAGCAAATGATGTAGGAAAAGTCATAAATCTTGCTAGTGGTGAACTAGAGTGTTTAGCATGTGAATGGAGAATGGACTTGGGAGTAGATAGTGCCTTTGTCTGGAATGGAATTGTAATGGTCAATAAGTAATGTGGTGAAGTTGGTAGAAGGTAGTAACCCACCAAGAGGAAGTTAGGAATGCACAAAAGTGCAGTGTAAAAATGCAAGAATGAAATTGTAGAACTTAAGCAAGAATTGAGCAAGGATTTGACCAATGATTTGAGGTGTTTTAAGGAGTGTTTTAAGGTGTTTAACTATGTAGAAAACTTGTGGAAAGTTTATGGAATGATTAGGGGAGGATTAAGGGTTGATTTGGGGTTGAAAAATGACCTTAATAGCAGTTTTTAGGAGGGTCCGGGACTTAGGATATGTACCAAGTCCCGGACCGCTTCAAAAATGGCTCGAGAGTGAATGCAGGAATTGGTCCGGGACTTAAGTCCAGGACCAAGTCCAGGACCAGGTAGAAAAATGAGCCGAAAGTACACAGAAGTATTGGTCCGGGACTTTGGGTCCGGACCAAGTCCCGGACCACCTCCAAAAATGCCCAGAAAGTGTTTTAAAGTGTCTAGAACATGGGGGATTGATTGGTATTGGTTTTAGGAGTTGTTTGGTGGTATTTAAAGGTCCTAAGAAGTGTAAACAAATGTAGGAAGTGAGTGAGAAGTAAGGACATAATTTGACATAAGTAAAACTAAGCATAACAGGACAACGAGGTAAATATGGGAGTAGTAATTATTTACATACCGTATGAACATAGTATTAATAATAATGTTTGAAACATTATCAGTGGAGGAAGTGTGAACCAAGGAACAAGGGAACACACGGTAAAGCTAACCCCGGTGAAAGGTATGATTTTCTCAGGCCCCGTTAACCGAGTTACTCTGATTTGTGTGCTGTATGCCGGCTAATCAAGATTAAAGCATGAAAATGGTTTATTGCCTTTCATTGTATGTCTTGCTGTATGTTGTATGAGCTAACCCCTCTTGGTTGATAGTGTGGCTTAACTTAGTGTGTAAACCGACTCATAAATGAGTCTCGTTGTTTAGTGACTCATAGTAGGAGTCCGGTTGTGAATTAACGAAAATGTAGAAATGCACAACACTAACGAACCAGGAAATGATAACGCAAACCAATGAACTAACTAGAATGTGAGAGAGTGTATGGGATTAGTAACCTCCCGATGACGGTAAGAGAACCGAAATGAACAATCCACAAAACAATAAGTAGTGGAAGTATATATAATTAACCTCTAATAGAGGTATTGATGGTAGAGCAAGACATGAACCATGAGAGTAGTAAAGAATGATGAGGGAACTCCAAACCCCTTAGCAACTAGTCGACCCACTATGAGAGGACCTGACTGATGTAAGTAATGTCCCGAACATGAGAGTATTTGATACGTTGGGGAAACCCTTAAATCTGAGAATACTAGACGGTGGTAATTCCCTAAGCTAGTGGAGGTTATCGAGAGAGATACTTCTAGGCTAATCCATGAGATTGTAAGATACTCCGAGAGAGGAGTGTTGGGAATTTGAGTAATCCGGTAAAAACGAACATTTGTGTATTTGAGGAGCTAAGTGTATAGCCCTTTGTATTTGTAGGCCCGGTGGCGAGTCTTGTGTATGACTCCGCCCAGAGGCCAAAAGTAATGAGTATTGAGTATTGCGTATGTAAGAGTAAAGTAATGAGTATTGAGTAAGGAGTAAGTATGAGTATGTAATGAGTACCGAGCAATGAGTAAGGATAAGAGTATGGGTACTGAGTATGTGAGAGCAAGTGATGAGTACTGAGTAAGAGTAAGTATTGGTAGTAGTGAGTACTGAGTAAAGCATGAGTAATTAAGGAGTAAGGTATTGAGTGCAGTGTGAGTGAAACAACGAGTAAGTAAGATTAAGCTTGGTGTAAACTTTGTGAACCCGAGCAAGGAGAAAGAGAGCATCCGATGAAACCGGGTGAACGAATAACTAAATGAACGGTTGACTGACAAACTGTCTTCCTTGGTAGGTAACGAACCTTGTATATGTATGTAAGTATTGTTGATTGTATTGTTGTAGTATTAGTATGTATGTATGCATGTAAAATGAACTCCATGTATATCCGACCCAAAGTAGTCGGCGTACCGCGGTTAGCACACGGCATATGCGAATTTCATATGCAGCAATTTTGCTGAGCCCCTAGGGGCATCGTTTTTATATTTACAGGTATTCGAAGCTGACCACCGTTCGAGAGAGTAGGACGGGGTTGCTATGTAAGCATGGGTAGTTGAGAAATAGGGGTTGTATTTGTAATGTATTGCGAATTTGGAGGTCCAAACTGTATCGGTAATTTAAGGATTGTAGTAGACTCGGTATAGTATAGTATAGAATTGTATTGGAGTTGAATTTGAATTATGGTTAAGTATGCAATGGGAAGTAATGTATTGTGTAGAGTACTCGGTATGTTCCATTCATCAGAACGATAGTATGTAGTAAGGTAGCTGGCCTTGTTAGTCACGTGGGTGACTAGCGGCATTGTACACCCGCCGTTGTGTATGTATTATCCGCTGCGAAGGGAAGTATTTGTACAGTAATGACGGTATTAGAGGTAGGGGTATTACAAAAAGTGGTATCAGAGCGATACTTCGCTCTGATGGATGAAATACTGAGTTTAGGAAAATACCGAATTAGGAATTAGAGACTTAGGGCTAAGGGTTGAGTTTTAGCGTGTGAGGTACGCTAGATAGGAACTTCCGTGTGAACCGGAAACCTACAACAACCATACCCGCCCCCCGTAACCCCCAGTATCAAGTTGGAAGAAGAACACTAGAGAGATGGATAGACCTCTCACACTCGGGTAACCCGATCTGGCAGTTACAAATAAATCTTATTGGAAAAGAACCTGTCATACGGTAGAGTCCAAGAACTGGAAGTGCCGAAGACGGTTCCCGTTGAATGACAATGACCGCACTTAATGGCGGGAGATTGAAGATCCTAAATATGGGATAATGAAATTTATGGCACCATGGGGCAACATGCTTCGCAGTCGCAAGAACCATGCGCAATCGACGAGAAGGGAAGCACAGCCGCGTAGTGGAGCGAAAAAGATAGAGTCACAAACTCGAGACAAGAGAGTCTACGGACTGTAATGTTTGGTAGTACCAATAACGGTATACAAATCGACTAAGGAATTAGTCGAGGTTGGATTCAAACCAAACCTACATGCCAAGAGGACGTAATAACCGAACGACACAGTTCAGATAACAATGGAAGTATCCATAAAACATACACCTATAGGACTACAACATGGTTCATAAGGATAAGTTAAGTCTCGTTAACCACCGTGAAGGTGTGAGACACCCGGATTGACGACAACCATGTCAAGAACACTGAGAAACGACTCAGGAAATTGATCACCAAGATCAAAAGATCAAAGGAAGATCTAATAAGACCACCAAAAATGGATGGAACCGATATCGTAACCGGTATAAGTTAACTGAAAAACAACCTACCCGCGCACTTGCCCAGGGCAAGTGCAGCAGAGGCAAGACAGTTAGAAGACTTCTAATGACCAACAAGTACCTACTAAAGTACCACCATGAGGAATGAAGCAAATATAGGATCACTAATCCTAAGAATATGAAACAGCGAAACGTTGGAAAGGCCTGATGGCCCGACCATTGTATTAAGAACATACCAGTCGGCGGGAAGCTGGACTTGGTCAAGATCTCAGACATGGCAACGCAATGAAGAATTTCTTTTAACACCGAACCATTATTTCAAACTCGAATTTTTCTTTCAAAACCACAAACCCTTCTTTTAAACCCCGGATTTTTTAAAACCAAACTAACGGAATTTCGGTGATTATCATCGGGTGATACAAGAGGAGTTGACAATAGAATACTTCACCTAGGCGTGTGACGAGCACTACGAGTGTACCCAAATATGGGATGTGGGACGACTGCACTTCGAAGGAGCTTGCAGGCCCGACAAATAGTCAGGTAAGTGGTAACGTGCCAACAAGGTACCCCACGTATGTATACATGTAGTGTACAAAACACTGGAAGTAGTCAACTCCGTTCTATGGACCATAAGTAAATTCAAAACAGAACAGTTGGATACCTCAAACGAGCAAAGGGAACTCAGATAAGCTTACAAGCAAAAGGAGTCAAGAACTCGCCCCAGAAGGATGATTAAGAGTTAAAAGTGCGAGAAGCACTAGCAACTGAATAAAGACAGTGGATATGTCTTGAATATATTGAAGTAAAGCATGATAACTGGAAGGAATACCCAATCTAAACACTGTAAGGCAAATGCCTAACATTAACACATCAGTGTTCAATGAACGGGATGGGATTCCCAGGACAACTACCACAAACACAGAGGGTGATCATACAAGGTACCGGAGGATATTATTCACCACTAAAGGAAATACCAAACCGGTCAAAAATATAAGAGAAGTACCCATGGTCTACCCTAAGAACGGGAGACGTTATAACCCTCAACGGATAACTCGGATCCAGAACCGCAAGGTAGGATAACAAACTGGACATACTCATAAATGTCAGCCAGATGCTACTGTATAATCAATAATACCCAGGAGCAATCCATAAAGGGTATCAAGTCAACATAGTTGAACCAAATGTCGTGATAAGAACACCACAATTGGAATAAACATTCGTTTGGAACACCAAAGGGATCCCACTTGACAGGGGATACCCCAAATTAATAAATGATAGCGATCTATACCAAGATACAAAAGGGTCTCCAACAAACGGAAGCATGATGCGACGGCCTTATCATGGAGCCCAATATCACCTTCAACCCCGGTGATGGCTTACAGAGAAGTAACCACTTGGGAACAGCCTATGATGAGCAGAGCTCTAGGCAGTATGGCTAGTATGCCATGAAACTATTACAATACATAATTTAACGGTTGCAAAACCCATTGTGAACCATATGGAAAGTGGTCAAGGATGACACCAATAAAGGTTAATAACCAACGAACAAGGATACCCCTCATAAATGTAAGACCGTGAGAGCGGTGAACACATAGATTCTAAGAAGGGGATACCATCAGTAAATATCTGATAATACACCTCATTCAGAACTACCAATGTAGTGAAGCTTGAGCATACAATTATTGCAAGCGATGTCAAATAAGCTTTAAATAGTAACTGTTGACAACCAAGGAGTAACCGGTTCAGAAGGAACACGATATGGGGGAATGTAAGTATAAGTAAATAACGCTCAAGGAGCTCAAAAGTACAAACACTAAATCGTGGTATAAATGGTGGGAATGCATGAGCTGAAGCTAGCAACAGCGGATGCCATGTAAACCAATATTGTGGCATCTGTAAGAACATGGTGCGCAACAGGCAACCAATGTATGTGAATAATCACCCAATGCTATGGAGTTATTAATACGAGATAGTGGATAGACCGGGCAACAAGCTAGGAGTCTGCACCAAGTGATGAAGCACCTCACCAAGGAGTAATGATCATTCCTATTGCGATCACATAAGAGATTTACTGCCAAGGGTTTACGCCTATGCACTCTGTAGGACTGAGTGTTTTGGTATTGTACTTGTGCAGTTAATGATCTAGTGGGATAGCTAGGGATATGGAAAATGTAAATCGTGGTAATCCTTCCTTTCACTAACGAACGTGGCATAAGCCAGTTAAGCAAAAGCTTAGAAACAAACTGTGCGGCCTAAGGCCAAAGAAGCACGAAGAGTGTGAAACACACCAACAATCACAAGATGTGAATTGTATGGGAATAAAAAGTGAAAGGAGACTTAAGAAAGTCACAAGGACCGACGCATAGAAAATGCATGGTCATACAAGTAAAGAACACTTGTACCAAACAAAATAGTGAGCAGAATTCAGAAGCCACTGACAATAGAGGAAGCACTACAACTAAGTAGTGGCTCAACCTCAACCGACAATAAGTCGGAGGAACCAAGTGAATGATCACTATAATACACAACAGTATGTATATAGATTCTCAGAGAGCTGGTTGAGTTCGCGTATGGTAAGAAATACCACGCTTGATTGAATGAACCTTATTCCCTCAATAAAAGGGATAAAAAGGTGATGTGTAGCACGTTAAGGATAACGAGAAGGGCGAACAAACCCCAAGTTATCAGGGTCACGCAACAGGAGCTAGTGGGCCTAGAATTCTAAGTGAAATACACCTAGCGAATGAATGGATAGTTATCAACGCCTTGAAGCCTCTAAGGCTAGAACTGAACCCGGTTAAGAGTTAGATAAACTCCGATGAAAATTCTTGATGCAGGGATTAACCGGTAATACGGTTAAGACCCATTGTTCAAGGAACATCGTGTAATAGACTGCATGGAAGCTGAACCACTCCATGACGGCTGAATACCTTTGACCAATGTCCAATGTTGACACATGGTAGATTACGTGGGCGTAATCCCTTTTAAGGGGGTAGAGCGAAAACCGTAAAATATATGTTCTACATGGGCGTAAACTACAATGCGCATAGCGCAAAAGAATTTGTTTTGATGATTGATACTTATGTTACATAAACATTTGTATTCATTCATCGTGTAATTGTGGTCATTTAAGAAGTAAGAATAGGAAAAGGAGTAGAGAAACTCCAGGGGAATGAGAACCGCTATTGGTAATAGTATGAGGAATGAGTATGTATGGGAGACTTGAGGAGTATAAATCGGTATGAAACCGATGTATGTAATGAGTATAAATCAGTATGAAACCGATGTATTTTATGAGTATAAATTAGAGGATAGAAAATTAATTGGATACTATACCTTTGAACTTCTTCAGCATAGTAGTAGGAGATGATGTAGTAGTAATTGATGAGACGATTAGTAAGTAAGTAAGTGAATTCTATTAATGGGAAAATGTGTATGTGTGATTATGACTAGCAAGAATAAAAAGATAGAAAATGAAACAATGTTTGACGATTTGTCTGTTTGGAATGGAGGTGGGAGGTGGAACTTGATTTGCTAGTGATCAAGGGAAGCTGAACACCAAATTGGGGTGGAAGGATAGTTCAACACCAATGCTGATCATATTGGGGTTGAAGGACTCTTGAAGCTCCCCATAAGTGGTCATAGTAATAACACTAGTGATAGGTATAATCATCATAAATGGAATTTGGAAGATGTATGTAAGTTTTCAAAATGAATTCCCAAAACTAATTTGGTACAATGTTTTCTTCAAACTTGAGAATGAGGATCGGTTTTAAAACCGCTCCCACGGGCGCTAGTGGATCTTCCATGGCTAGGCACGGGTATCCGGTTGAAACCATGGAGGTGAAGCTAGTTTTGAGTCAGTGGAAGTGATGATTACTTTTGAAACCGCTATCACCCGCCGTGGCTATGGCCTTTAGTCTTGAAGACGGGTAGAACGGTGGGCGTGTGTTTTGTATTTTTCCAAGGGCACTGGAAAGTAAGTATGAGTAAGTGCTTGAGGATCTCTATATATGCAAATAAATTTGATCTGAACCAAAGGACCGTGGCCAGAAAGCGTAAGTGCCATTAGTCATGACGGCCGTGAACCAGAAAGCGTAAGTGTTCAAACGTGACCAGTACCTGAGGGATCGCTCGACATGGGAGAGGATGGTACCTCATATCTGTGATTGGACCCCATGGAGAGCTTGTAACGGATATTTTTCATTGCTATGCATGCAGTGACATACTGTTTGGATGTGTATTTTACATCGAGTCAGACATTTGGAGTCTGAAAAGTTACATGTAGAGGTTATAACCTTAGCATAGAGTAATTATACGAGTAACAATATTAGATTCACCAACTTTGAGGGCAAAGTTCTTTAAGGGGGGTAGATTGAAATACCCCGAACTTAAATATGGTGATTAAATTATTCTAATATGGTATTTGAGGGCCTAATAGTGCCTAACTAATTTTGGTAAGGAAAATAAATCTAAAAGAAATGAGAAAACGCTTAAAAAGCGAAAAACGCTAAAATAAGCGTTAAATAACCATAAGAGGTACGAGACCTCGGTTAGAGTATTATGTGGATTCCTAAGGCTTATTCATGCCTAATTAGTATACGGGAATGATTCCCGAAGAAAACGGATCCAAATAATGAGCTAAAACGCTAATAAAGCTTTAGCGCACGTTTTTCGAGAAAACCCGAAAACGTGACTTTGAGTGGTCAAATGAATCCGTACAAATTATAGTTCATTAAATAACTAAAATTAAGCATTAATGGAAGCTTAATAACCAATAAAATTAAAGAAACGAGAAAATTCCGAAAACGGGCCCGGTTAGTGAATAGTGCTAAAACCGGGTAAATTAACGAGCGTTTTCTGTAAAAGAAGAAAAACGCCCCAGCCTAATTAATTGTGGGGGCCGTTTTTCTATGAGTGTGAAACACTCTCACACACACACTAGACTAATTAATAAACTTGTGGGTTGAAAAGTCAAAAAGTAATAAAAGAAAAAAGTAAAAAAAAAAAGTAACTTATACCACTTTTACCCCCTCTCTCATCCCACTCCTTTCTTTCCTACGTGAGCACTCCCTCCTTCCCAGATTTCTCTATTCTCTCTTCTTCTTTCTCTGGTTGGAACGATTCCAAGAAGCTCCCATGGCTTCCCTTCATTCTCTTGCTCACCCAAGCTACACCAAAGCTCCAAATCAAAAATAAATTACATATTTGAACCCCCCTTATCAAGAGCTTCATTTCTATCTTTTCAAAATCTCAAAAGGTTGAAGTTCATTTCCATGGGTTTTGCCCATTTGAAGAGAAAACCACATATTCTTGAAGCTTGGAGTCTTCTCTTCCACTTAAGGTAAAAAGATTCAAGAGAAAAACTCATTTTCTAAATTTCTCCATTTCCATGCCTTGGACAATTTTGGCTTCTTTAATGCCTTGTTATTTTCTTGTTTTGAGCATCTTTCCAAGCCTCCAATGGTGGATTAGAGCCCATCCTTTGATTCATAGCAAGAACCCACTTCTAGGGTTTCAAAGGTAATGCCAATCTTAGTGTTTTAAGAACTTCCTAGTAATCTCGAATAATTAATGAGTTAAGTGTCTTTGCTTAATCTCATTTCCCTTATTTAATGTTGGGCTGGAGCATTGGCAATTGTATTGCCCTTGACCGGTTTTTGGAACCAAGAGAGAAGTGGAGAACAGAAGGCATGGAAAAGAGGAACTTATGAAATTAAGGTAATTAAACTACCTTGATGCTTACTTTGATGTTTTAGAATTTTTGGGAATGGGGAAAACCAAATGAATGAACCCAAAACTGGAATGGAAATGTACTTGGATGAATTAGAAAGGATTTGTAAGTTGTTGTGTGAATTGAAGGCCTTAGAGCCAAGTAATTTGAGTATGTGTATTGGTATTGTTGTTGAGGAAGTTTTGGTAAATTGTGAATTAATTGTGTGCTGGTAGGACCCTTGCATGGGTGTGGCTAGTTTAGGATGAAATTTAGTGATGAGATGAGTTTTGGACAATGCAAGAAAAGCAACGGAGCTATGACAAAATTTCGGTAGAAAACCGAGTGTGAAGGTGATGTTGAGAGGTTGGTGAACCTAAGTGTTCTTGGGATAAAGTAGAAGAGTAAATGAGTGGATTAAACCCAACAAGAACTAGAGAATAAGAGTTGGATGGGAGTATGCAAAAACTGTAGCAAATGTTGTAGGAAAAGTCATAAATCTTGCTAGTGGTGAACTAGAGTGTTTAGCAAGTGAATGGAGAATGGACTTGGGAGTAGATAGTGGCTTTGTCTGGAATGGAATTGTAATGGTCAATAAGTAATGTGGTGAAGTTGGTAGAAGGTAGTAACCCACCAAGAGGAAGTTAGGAATGCACAAAAGTGCAAAGTGTAAAAATGCAAGAATGAAAATGTAGAACTTAAGCAAGAATTGAGCAAGGATTGGACCAACGATTTAAGGTGTTTTAAGGAGTGTTTTAAGGTGTTTAACTATGTAGGAAACTTGTGGAAAGTTTATGGAATGATTAGGGGTGCATTAAGGGTTGATTTGGGGTTGAAAAATGACCTTAATAGCAGTTTTTAGCAGGGTCCGGGACTTAGGATATGTACCAAGTCCCGGACCGCTTCAAAAAAAGGCCCGAGAGTGAATGGAGGAATTGGTCCGGGACCTAAGTCCCGGACCAGGTAGAAAAATGAGCCGAAAGTACACAGAAGTATAGGTCCGGGACTTTGGGTCCGGACCAAGTCCCGGACCACCCCCCAAAATGCCCAGAAAGTGTTTTAAAGTGTCTAGAACATGGGGGGATTGATTGGTATTGGTTTTAGGAGATGTTTGGTGGTATTTAAAGGTCCTAAGAAGTGTAAACAAATGTAGGAATTGAGTGAGAAGTAAGGACATAATTTGACATAAGTAAAACTAAGCATAACGGGACAACGAGGTAAATATGGGAGTGTAATTATTTACATACCGTATGAACATAGTATTAATAATAATATTTGAAACATTATCAATGGAGCAAGTGTGAACCAAGGAACAAGGGAACACACGGTAAAGCTAACCCCGGTGAAAGGTATGATTTTCTCATGCCCCGTATGCTAACCGAGTTACTCTGATTTGTATGCTGTATGCCGGCTAATCAAGATTAAAGCATGAAAACGGTTTATTGCCTTTCATTGTATGTCTTGTTGTATGTTGTATGAGCTAACCCCTCTTGGTTGATAGTGTGGCTTAACTTAGTGTGTAGACCGACTCATAAATGAGTCTCGTTGTTTAGTGACTCGTAGTAGGAGTTCGGTTGTGAATTAACGAAAATGTAGAAACGCACGAACACTAACGAACCAGGAAACGATAACGCAAACCAATGAACTCACTAGAATGTGAGAGAGTGTACGGGATTAGTAACCTCCCGATGACGGTAAGAGATCCGAAATGAACAATCCATAAAACAATAAGTAGTGGAAGTATATATAATTAACCTCTAATAGAGGTATTGATGGTAGAGCAAGACATGAACCATGAGAGTAGTAAAGAATGATGAGGGATCTCCAAACCCCTTAGCAACTAGTCGACCCACTATGAGAGGACCCGACTGATGTAAGTAATGTCCCGAACATGAGAGTATTTGATATGTTGGGGAAACCCTTAAATCTGAGAATAATAGACGGTGGTAATTCCCTAAGCTAGTGGAGGTTATCGAGAGAGATACTTCTAGGCTAATCCATGAGATTGTAAGATACTCCGAGAGAGGAGTGTTGGGAATTTGAGTAGTCCGGTAAAAACGGACATTTGTGTATTTGAGGAGCTAAGTGTATAGCCCTTTGTATTTGTAGGCCCGGTGGCGAGTCTTGTGTATGACTCCGCCCAGAGGCCAAAAGTAATGAGTATTGAGTATTGCGTATGTAAGAGTAAAGTAATGAGTATTGAGTAAGGAGTAAGTATGTGTATGTAATGAGTACCAAGCAATGAGTAAGTACGAGTAAGGAGAAGAGTATGGGTACTGAGTATGTAAGAGCAAGGTGATAAGTACTGAGTAAGAGTAAGTATTGGTAGTAGTGAGTACTGAGTAAAGCATGAGTAAATAAGGAGTAAGGTATTGATCGCAGTGTGAGTAAAACAACGAGTAAATAAGATTAAGCTTGGTGTAAACTTTGTGAACCCGAGCAAGGAGAAAGAGAGCATCCGATGAAACCGGGTGAACGAATAACTAAATGAACGGTTGACTGACAAACTGCCTTCCTTGGTAGGTAACGAATCTTGTATATGTATGTAAGTATTGTTGATTGTATTGTTGTAGTATTAGTATGTATGTATGCATGTAAAACGAACTTCTTATATATCCAACCCAATGTAGTCGGCGTACTGCGGTATATGCGAATTTCATATGCAGCAATTTTGCTGAGCCCCTAGGGGCATCGTTTTTATTTTTACAGGTATTCGAAGCTGACCACCGTTCGAGAGAGTAGGACGGGGTTGCTATGTAAGCATGGGTAGTTGAGAAATAGGGGTTGTATTTGTAATGTATTGTGAATTTGGAGGTCCAAACTGTATCGGTAATATAAGGATTGTAGTAGACTCGGTATAGTATAGTATTGTATTAGAGTAGAATTTGAATTATGGTTAAGTATGCAATGGGAAGTAATGTATTGTGTAGAGTACTCGGTATGTTCCATTCATCAGACCGATAGTATGTAGTAAGGTAGCTGGCCTTGTTAGTCACGTGGGTGATTAGCGGCATTGTACACCCGCCGTTGTGTATGTATTATCCGCTGTGAAGGTAAGTATTTGTACAGTAATGACGGTATTAGCGGCAGGGGTGTTACACATAGTACAAACCCTAGATTCATACTGCTACTGGTTCAAAGACTCGACTTTTCGAAACTGTGAAGCGCGAAGTGAAGTGCAAGGAGGTATGCGATCCCTATTTTGTACTCCATTGTTGTCGTCTATTGTCACTGTAGTACGTCCGCCATTGTTGAGTTTTCTTTGTGAAATTTCCTTTCTTTCATCTTTGCTCTCACAATCACACCATTTTTATGCTGGTTAGGGCTTTTCTGTGAAATTTCTTCTATTTCCATTTACGAAGTGGCATTTTGTTTTCTTAAACAAGAAAATCGCATGTTGTGCAAACAGAGTTCGTTCCTGTTTTTTTTTTTTTGTGCAACTCTGCTCGATTATGCTGGTTAGTTAGGTAGTTGGTGAAGAAGTATTTTGTGGGTTTCTTATGAAATGGCATTTTGTTTTCTAAACAATGACACTGGTGCAGAGTTCATTTATGTTTTTGGTGCAATTATGCTGGATAGTTCACTAGTTTGTATTTTGAGTGTTTGTTATGATGTCCTTTGGTATCACTCTTATCTGATCAAGATTTGTTGGTTTCTTATTATGTTCATGTATCACTCTCATCTGATCATGTTATTGTTGGTTTTTCAGATGGTGAAACGGCATGGGGGTTGATGGGTGGAATTGAATTACAAAGAGGAAACATTTAGTTATAGGATACGGGATGAGGATTCCCCCTTCCTTGACATGGTAACGTTCATCAGGGCGGTCATACATGATTCTGAAAGGCAACTAGTATGCAGTCCCCCCAAGTACCTGGTGTTCAAATATTTTAGTCCTCGAGCTCAGAAAACATATGTAATAGATGATGATGACTGCCTTCAGGCAATATTGTTTGAGAACAGGAATGAGGCAGAAATTTCCGTGGTGATTGAGGAGAGTGCTAAACCCAGTGAGGCTGTGAAAATCGTTTTAGGTTTGGAAAGCGAGGATGAGGATGATGAATCTGATGATTATGAGGACTCGGATGGAAGTAGAAACTATCATGGTCGTGTGGAGGTTGAGAAACTCGGTGAAGACCCCATTGTTGAGTTAGATGATGATAACGACGATGAAGATGATTCACATAGACCTCGACGAGCAAAAAAATATAACAAGTCCAATATCATTTCAACTGAGTCAATAGTAGACGACTCCACTGTTCATCCCACGACAAACTATAAGTGGGATTCTTCATTGTCTGATGGCAGTAGGATGTCTCTGTCACCACTGAAAGTCTCAATTCATCCAGACAATCAGCACAATGATCCCATGGAAGTAGATCAAAATATGGATGCCAATGATCCTGGGTATGAGGTGAACCCGGACGATGATCCAATTAATCAAATGGATGCCAATGAAGAAGCTGCACAACCGCCAGCTGATGAAGAAGCTGCACAACCATCAGCTGATGAAGAGGCTGCACAACCACCGGCACATCCTGAATCTGACCCAGCTGCCAACAAAGAAGCTAGAGCATCGTCATCAAGTAAAAGGTATTTTTACGTAGTTTGTCTACAGTTCATTGTGATTATGATGTTTAATGAAACTGTTGCAATATTCACTGATACATGTCACTTGTTATAGGCCCAAAGATGCTCCGAAGAAAAGAAAACTGCAAGACTACTTAAAGGAGAGAAAAGAGGAAAGAGTGTCCACGGGCAACACACCACCAATCAGTAGATCAAGACCTATAAGAGCTGCTGCTACAGCAGCTCCAGCTGATGATAATGACTTCATGCTTATTTCCAGTGATGAGGATGATGGTAACTTTGAGGAAGATGATCATGTCACAGCATCAACAGCGATTGAATCGTCAGCATCTGCGTCTTCTCTCGAGCATGATGCGGTTGATGAGGAAACCACAAATAAGGAAGACGAATCTGTTGATGTAGGATTAATGGATCAAGAGTATGACTATGACCCTATTGATGTTAACAAGGTAATGGTTGGTGTAGATGATGATGAGGAAGACAGCATAAACACAATCTTGCGTACTTGCTCATTCTACAAGGAGCAAGACTTTGGAGGTGTTAGCTTGGAGGTGGGCATGTTATTCATGGATAGAGATCACTTTGACGAGGTCCTGAGGCAGTACGCTGTGCAAGAGGGGTTTGATTTGGTGAGGTAGAAAACAGACCCTAGGAGATTTAGAGGATTGTGCGCCACCCCCGAATGCAAGTGGAGGATTGCTGCATCCGTTATTTCAGATAAGAGAAGTTGGCAGATTCAAAAAATTGAAGGAGATCATGTGTATGAGAAGGTCACGAAATGCCACTATATTTTCCGAAAAGTTCATGAAATGCCCCTCCGCCTGGATGGACGTAAACCTTCCGTCTGAAGTCAGGTTTTTTTTAAAATGACTTTTTGCCCCTAAAAATTTATGTCACTGTTCAACGGCTACTTTTGGGTTCCAACGGTCATTTTTTGAAAAAATTTTCAAAGTACATGAAATGCCACTTTTTTGAAAACAAAAAAGGTCATTTTACAAAAAAATCTGACTTCAGACGGAAAGTTAACGTCCGTCAAGGCAGAGGGGCATTTTCTTAAGATTTTTAACAGCCAAACCTACTTAAATTTAATTCTAAATAATTTATCGATGGTTACTTATTAATTGTGAGTTACTTCAATAAACAACTACGGTTTTAGTTTGAATTTTTTAGAACTTGAAAGCTTTTTTTCAATATAATTTTTTTTACTTTGGCGGAAAAACATTAATTGTTTTTGGATTACATTTTTATGTCTAGTTTGTGTTTTTAATTTTCTAATTTTAATAGTTAAAATTGAACTTTAGGGACGTGTGATAACAACCTTTATGGAATTTAAGGAGGCTTTGTCTGTATGTCATTTTTTGTTTGATTAAGTTTTTAGTTGAATCCAACCAAATTTTAATAAAGTACACTTGTCTAGCTACCATTAATTAAGGTTCCGTTCCGGACGAAGCTGTCAAAGGGTAGATGAAGATTATCTGTATGTGGGCTCCAGTGAATAAACGCTGCAGATTAAATTCACAATTGATCAAACGCTTGTCAACCTAGCGTCTCATCTTCATCTGGTGGGCCCAACAATTTTAATCTAGCTCCAGAACGGGCCCTAACTCTTTCTTCACTTAATCGCATGCAGTTAAAATTAAATATTCATATTCCTATGCTATTAAACACCCCTTTATTCTTCATGAACGATATAGTGAATAATGATGTTTTTTTGGGCATACCTATATTACTCGCATTCTTTTTGTACTACAAATTTTAGATTACATTCTATTCAAATTATATATGGTTTTGAATTTTTCACACTTTTTAAGAATTTTTTAAAATGACTAATTTACTCTTATCTTTTGTACGAAAATAATAAAAAATAAGAATATTTTATTGGTTTGACAAAAAATAGAGTAAACTGATAAACGACTAATAATTGAAACAGAAGAAAGTATGAGTTAAACTGATATATTACTTTCAACAAAAATTTCGATAAATGACTTGCAACATATTTAGTTGAGAGGATTACTTAAGTGTTTCTAATTGTAGTCCTGTATTACAGATTAACTCCAAATATGCTAGGTTGCAGCGAACAATTTCCCGCGAGCGTGTCTTCCCCCCTCTCTTTTCCTTCTCACGGTTGCTTTGCCTTGTATTGCCCGAGAACGGTTTTTTTATTTGCAAAGAAGCCGATAACAAGGTTATCGGCCTCTAGAAGACGATAACCTTGTTATCGACTTCTTTGCAAATAAAAAAAAACCGTTGGAGACTTGCACATAAGCCGATAATGCCGATAATATTATTATCGACTTCCAGATGCCGATAATACTATTATCGGCTTGTATGCAAGTCACCAACAGTCAAATTCTAACGGATAGTGTTGTCTTCCCTACAAATAATTTATTTTCTCCCAACATTTGGTAGTTTCTTCCTACTTTCTTCTCTAGCAGAATCAAAATCTGTTGTTCAGTCCACACAATTACACACTCTACACTCTTCCCTGTGTGCTATAGATATTTGAGATGGATATCACATGTACTCTTTATCTAAATGTAGAGCTCAAATACAATAGATGGTGTATATTTCCATATTAATCACCATTGGTCGAGATTCATCCACACTCAAATTTCCGAGCATTCCACATTTCAATCCTTCAAAGATAGTGTTAAAAATCTTGTCGACTTGGAGTTGGGGGGAGATTATATTATCACCGACATGGTTTGCAGGAAGTTGGAGAATAAATATCCATCTTGTTCCTTCCTTCCACTCAAAATTAATTGTGATTCTCGGGTGAAGCTGATGATATCAAACTTCATCAAGAATTCAGATTTGCTGAACAATGTGGCTGTGCTAGTTGAATTCGAGCATGTAACTACACCTTCTCCCGAGGAAGACAATGAAACCGACGATGATTTTTCCGAGCATCAGCAAGCCGAAGATCAAAATCTACAGAGTTCGGATGATGATTCTGAGATGGAGCCAGAAGATTTACCTGATGACGATGACATAGTTGATGAAGCTGGGCCCTCCACATCGTACACTCCTTCAGCGCCATTCTCATCGCAGGTGGATCTTGATGCCATAAGCCAGATACCATCCGACATTGATCGGCATGGGTTGCCTTATTGGAGGCCAGGCCATGAGTTCGTCAAAGGTCAAGAATTTACTGATAAAAATGTTCTTGTGACTGCTGTGAAACAGTACCACTTGGAGAGAAACGTAGATTTCGTTGCCCCCGAGAATAATAGAAAAATTTACGCCTTAAGGTGCCGCCTAGGGTGCAGTTTCAGATTTCGAGCTGGGCTGTTGAATAATTCATTTGAATGGCGACTACGGAAATTCAGTCCTCACACATGTGCTCCAGTCCTAGATGAGAGTAATGATCGTTTTTTGACTTACAATTTCATTACTGAAGTCATGATACCAAGGGTCAAAGAGAACCCCGCACTACAAGTGAAGACTGTGATTCAACTTATCCGTTCAGAATATAAAAGGAAGATCAGCTACAAGAAAGCTTGGTTAGGCCGTGCTGAAGCGATAAGAAGGGTCTACGGTGATTGGGAACAGTCATTTACTGAATTATCCAGGTATCTCATAAGTATCAAACACTTTATACCTAATTCGTATATCGACCTAGATTCGACTGTTGTGTTTCAAGATGAAACACAGACTACTTTAGTTAGGTGGTTTAAGCGTTGTTTCTGGGCGTTTGGGCCTTGCATTACTGCCTTCAAGTATATGAAGCCTCTACTACAAATAGATGCTACTCACATGTACGGTAAGTACAATGGTAAATTATTGGCTGTTGTTGCCCAAGATGGTAACGACAAGATAATACCAATGGCCTTTGGTATCGTTGCTAGCGAGTCAAGGGATGACTGGAAATATTTTCTTGACCGTGTTCGTAGCATAGTCATTGGAGCTAGGAATGATGTGGCAGTGATTACGGATCGGACTGGAGCTATAATGTCGATCATGAGGGAAGAACCATAATGGCTTCCTCCTTATGCCCAACATTTCTTGTGTATGCGTCATATTGCTTCAAACTTTCAGACAAGATTTGGAAACAAGGAGTGGAAAAAGTACCTCATCAACACAGGTAACAACTAGAGATTTGTATGTAGTCGTCTTTTCTAATATTGGGTAGGTATCTAATCTGATGATATTACTTGTGCAGGTTACTATTTTAGAAGGGATATAGTTCAAGACAGATTAAATCACTTACTTGCTCTTCACCCCTCTATTGCTTCTTTTTTCAATGAGCTACCCCCTGAGAAATGGTCACGTGCGCATGATGATGGAAAGAGGTGGGGTCATATGACAACTAACCTGGTGGAGTGCATGAATGGTGTGCTGAAGAGGGTCCGTCTCCTACCGGTAACGGCTATTGTTGAAAGCACTTTATATAAGTTAATTGACTATTTTCGAGATAACTTAGAAACCTATACTGCACAAAGGAATAGTGGGTTATTTTTTACCAAGCACCCCTTAGACAAAGTAGCTGAGAACCAAACCCTTGCCAACTACCACTGTGTGGTTGTTATTGATGCTATGGATTTGGTGTTTGAGGTGGTTGATAATGGGGATGCAAACCTACGGCAAGACAAAGGTAAGTTTACTGTCCAAATCAACTCAAGGGAGTGTGAATGCGGTGAATGGAAGGCGTTTAAGTATCCATGCTCACATGTCATGGCCGTGTGCTCTACTAGCACCCTAGATTGGAGGAATTATGTTCATCAAGTTTACAGACTTGAAACGATGATAACGGCTTATAGCGAGAACAAGTTTGTGCCACTAGAAAATCAAGGGAAGTGGCCTATATATGGTGGACTTGCTATTGTTCCAGATCCAGCTATGATGCGCAATGTCAGAGGCCAGCCAACATTCTCCCGCATTCATAATGAAATGGATGAGAATTATGAGCGTGAAACAAGACATTGTGGGCTATGTCGACAACGCGGTCATGTGAGGACGAGATACCCGAAAGCAAGTTATAGTTAATTTCGTTGTATCGTTGTACAATGTTTTGTTAGTTGGTTCTCGATTGTGCTCCTGCTTGGACAGGTCGTGCCTTTAGCAAGCAAAAAAAAATGTAATTTATGCATGGTCGTTTGTAACGAATTATCTTCATTTTGTATTTGTTTTTTACAAATGCTTGGTGGATGTACATTGCTTATTGATTTCGAAGTTCTAAATTTACGCGTGCTCATGGATTTCAAACAAGAGTTACAGAAAGATGCACGATGTGGAACATAGACAACCACTCATTTATATAAAACTACACTTCCAATAAATGACATCCATCATTGTTATATTAAGTGACGAAAAAAAATACCCCTTCACGTTACACAACGACTTAACAAGAATTATTTATTTTAGACGATTAGGTGCTTGCTATATGCAAGACCCTCCCTCATAATAAGAACCATCTTCATACTAATTAGTATTTTTGCTATCATCTGAGCGGTAAACTTCACTATACTCTTCCGGCAAAGCTATGCCCCTTGGTGGTAACTGTGATGGGTCATCTTCCTTGAACACAATGGTGACATAGAGTTCTACTCTATTATAATAATGTTGATTGAACACGAAACGTTCAATCATTCGTTGAACATCAACATCTCATTTTATTTGCAGGGGCCCCCATACTGGGCATGGCTGGGAGGAAAGTAGTAATCGATGAAGTATTGATCCGACCACACAATAGTAACCGTAGCGCTCTTTCAATTGAGTCTCAACAAGGTTATCAAACTCAGAAAATGTTATTTCCATGTCGATCTCGAAATCGAAAGTAACAGTTGAATAGGTTCTTGCAAAATACAAACCTGCATCGTTGTTAGTAGGCTCAACGTCAAGAAACACGGTGCAAGGGATCTCCATTGGTGAAAGGTGTAGATGAAGTGCACTACGATGCAATGTAGAATTAACAAAGCTCTTTTGTGTAGTTATTTGTGAAATGGAAAAGGAAAAGGAAGGCTGTATTTATAGGCAGCAGATGAGGAGTGGATAAGGGGAAAGGGGAATCAATAAGTCATGCCTTGGGAAGGCATCGAAATCTTATCTACAGAACTAGTGGACAAGGGGGGAAATCTTATCTATGGAATCAGTGGATATGGGTAGGGGGGAATCTTATCTAGGGAGACCAATAAGGATTTCTCTTTCACCGTTGTTTGGTAGTAGAATTAGGTACCTTCCTGCCACTATGGTATTATATTTTATTATTCGCAGGTGCAATACACTTTTGTTCAAGTTGGATGGATTTCTCCCTAGAAACCCTAACTAGTTTTCTAAAAAATTACACAATAACAAGTAACCTAATTATTTCCAAACCTTTGTCTCTTTATTCGCTGTCCTATTATATTACGTCGCATCTCATAAATTCTCTCTTGATGTTGAAAATCATCATCGTCGGACTCAATCGGATAATAGATAATAAGTAATGGAATATGTTCCATGAAATCATTGTACTCCATATAATTTTCCATCATCCGGCGGACTACTGCATCAGTTTGTACATGATGATGGTCCACTCGTAGTCGCCCTCCAGCCCCAAATACACCATTGTTGCTATGTTTATCCTGCCAATGAGGGACTCTAGAGCACGAACTACTCGTCGTTGTAGAGTACGGAGATTATTAGGATATGACATACTGATTTCTATACGGCTATGTCCCACCCCTCGCTCGAACTGTGCACCATGACGACCGAAAGTAGGTACATAGTTAACGTGCAAACTGAAAGGAAACTCCATTGGAATTTAAGAGTCAATTTTGGCGTTAGGTATGGAGGATGTAAGTAGAAAGATATTGATAGTAGGGGGTAAGGGATGAATAAGTTGGAGACTGGTACCCCCTTTTATAATACAAGTGTAATGGTCACTGACACGCCCAACGGCTACATCAACGGCTAGTCCAACAGCTAGTTCAACATCTAGTATCCAACGGCTAGATTTTCCTAGAAGCTAATTCAACGGTGATCCGACCAGGTATGAGATTTCTTGGATTTCCTTGGATAAAGCATCTTACCCTCGTGCCTCCCTCTACATGCTATAAAAGCATCTCCCCCATTTGTCTCATTACATAACCTCAACTATCAACAGAGATCTTCATACTCTCGATTGTAACACCTAGCTCTTGTCCTGTTGAGAATGGACACCCTTCCATCACGGCTTTTTTTGCATTATGAACCAAGCTACGCACCATATGGTTTTTACATGGTACCCATGAGTGAAGGAAGAACGATGGAGTTTGACCTTCCAAATATACCAAATACCATGTCGTTCAAGCAACTCAAATCGATCATCCAAGACGAGCTCTTTGATGGCTTCCAATGTTATCGTGTTACTCTCATTATCTACAGGAGGATGATGTACACTTACCCGATGCCATTCTGGTGCAAAATGCCTATCCGCGACGACCGTGATGTGCACAACATGTTAGTAAACTTCATCGGGGTTCAGGATGAAGCAGCTTTCATTGATCTTATGATCGAATATGAACCAGACGAGAATGATGATTATTAAGCTATGTGGTGACTGTTGATTCTGACGGTCTTGGTTTTAATTTATGTTCGTATCGGTTATAATGTTTCATTTTAACACAAGAATGACGAGATGACGGATGTCTTTGCGTGTATAGTTTGGACTACCAAATGATATCCGTTGTGCTTCCAATTTTGTGTGCATGTAGTAGTACATACACACAGAATTGTGGCAAAAAATGGTAGCCAACGGACAACAGTAACCGATTCAAAAGAATGGTCAAAGTCCCCAACACGCCAAAAACTGCATAATTAAAAACTGCACTCGGGTGCTACTTTGCGTGTATAGTTTGGACTACCAAATGATATCCGTTGTGCTTCCAATTTTGAGTGCATGTAGTAGTACATACAAACAGAATTTTGGAAAAAAATGGTCACCAACGGACAACAGCAACCGATTCAAAAGAATGGTCAAAGTCCCCAACACGCCAAAAACTGCATAATTAAAAACTGCACTCGGGTGCTACTTTGCGCGTATAGTTTGGACTACCTGAAATACCCCGTAATTAGAAACAATGATTAATTAGGCTAATAAATAATTTGGAAGCTTAATTAAGTATAAATAATCATGAGGGAATGAATCCCGAAGAAAATGGATCCTTAAAACGGATTAAAATCACTAACGAACCTTAAAGCGCGTTTTTCGAGGTAACCGGGAAAACGTGTCTTTAAGCAGGTCAAATAGACTCGTAACAGTTTTGGTCAACTAAATAATCATTAATAAATATTAGTGAAGCCTTAGAGCCAATAAAATCAATAAAACGAGGAATTAGTAAAAACTGTCAAAAACGGGAAGTTGTGGGATAGAAACACAAATAACCAAAACTTATGTGTCCACTTTTAAAATAAAAAGTAAAGTTTGTGTGTGTGTGATGGTGCCAGCCGGCCCCCCCTATTCCCCTCTCTCACACACTCACTTACTCCCTCTTATTTACAAACAAACAAAATAATAAAGTAAACCACTCTCTCTACTTTACTAACTCACTCACCTATTCTCTCTCCTATCTTTATTCTTCTTCACTCACGTAGACACACAACCCTCACTCTCTATTTCTTCTTCCTCCAGCCGACACCAATGGAGAATTAGCAAACCCCCACAAACTCCATCTTCTCTCATCTTGTTACTCCCTCAAATCTCTTCCAAAAATTATAAAAAGTATACCATTGGAATCCCCTCATCAAGAGCTATATTCCTATCTTTTCCAAAATCGAAAACAACAACTTTCATCTCCATGGGTATGGAGCATTTGGAGCTTCAAGACCACCATTAGAACCACCTCTTCCTCCTTGTCATTTTAAGGTAAAAATCTTCTTGAAACTCCATCCTTTTCTAGCTCTTAAGGGCAAAACGAGAATGAAGCTAAAACCTTGTTTGGTTTATTTGCACCCTAGCCGATTTTGGCTTGTTGAAGGAGTTGGAAATCTTGTTCTTGAACCACTCCAAGCTTCATTTGCACTCTAGGAAGGTAATGAATTTTCTAAACCCTAAAACCCACATTAAAAGCTTAAATAATGTTAGGGTTAATTTTTAGTATTGAATGGTGTATTTAAGAATGGGTTGTGATGTTAGATTGGTTGAGAGACTAAAACCGGTAGAGGGAGAAGGAGGAAGAAGCAAGAAGAACAAAGAAAATCTAGAAGGGAAACAAGGTAATTACACTCACCTTTGTGTATCTTTGTAAATGAGTATGTAACAGATTTTTAGGAATGAAAATGTGTATTGTAAAATGGTAATGCATTAGTAGTGTAATGTGTAAGAGAACGCAAGTGTTTTAAACCTTTGAAAACAATTTAAAACTGTCATAAACTATATTGGGATTGTAATGTGAAGTGCAGGAATTTTGTAGTGTTGGATGGGTAGTATTTGTGTGGATGAACTTGGTATATTGTTGTTGTGTATAAACAGGTGGAGTAGGTGTTAAAATGTGATTGAAACAATGAGGTGAGAGTATAAAAGTATAGGGGAGACTATGGCAAAATTTGTCTAGGATTAGAACACTTAATGAATTAGAAACTAGGTGAATAATGTAGGTTGTAACAGATTTTGATTAAGATAGGTAGAGGGTAAGTTGAGAGAGATAAATATTGTATTCTAAATGCATTAGGAGTGTTAGAAATGTCAATAGAAGAGGGAGATGTAGAAGAGGAGTGTAACTGTCAAAATCTGTAGCATAATGTAGTAAGGGAAGAAACTAGTGTAAGTGTTGAGTTGAAACTTGGGAAATTATGTGAGTGGATTAGTATAGAAGTGTGTAAAGAGTTAAGGAGTGAACTAAGGTGTATTAAGAGGTTCAACTAGTGTTAAAACATGTGGGATTAAGTGTAGGAACAATGGGGAAGTAATGGGTAAAAGAGAGGACTGAAAACAGAAATAAAAATGCAAATACTGGGCCGGACCGAACTTGCGACCGGACTTGCAAGTTCGGTCGAGCCCATTTACAAAGACGGGAATGCTTCTGGATTGGACCGAACTTGCGACCGGACTTGCAAGTTCGGTCGGACCAGAAAATTCTCTCGTCTGTAACCTACTGGAATCGACCGAACTTACGACCGGACTTGCAAGTTCGGTCGAGCCAGAAAAATTCCCCGATGAAACCTTCTGGAATGGACCGAACTTGCGACCGGACTTGCAAGTTCGGTCGGCCAGAAAAATTTCCGTAATGTGAGCTTCTGGAATGGACCGAACTTGCGACCGGACTTGCAAGTTCGGTCGGGCCAGGAAAATTCGGTAATGTGAGCTACTGGAATGGACCGGACTTGCGACCGGACTTGCAAGTTCGGTCCGGTAAAAAAAAAACAATCATTTAAATTATATATATATATATGTACATGTATGTAAGCATGCCAATATTAAGTAAGAAAATGAAACTTAAGGTAATGAAAAATAAGTAAGTAATGTGTAGGTGTAAGAAGTATAAGGACATAGTAAGTATGAGTTAAATTAATGATAGTTAGATTAATCATTCAATTGTATGTATATAATAGGACTTGATTTGTGACACCGGGAGACGTTCGGAAATACGTACAACGGTGAACGGTATGGATTCCTCATGCCACGTATGCTATCTTGGTTACTCTGATTTGTGTGTTGTGTGCTAATTGGTCACCAACTAAGATAAATGCACGAATCGGAGTTATCATGTCTACTTGTGAATATGTAGTGCTGTATATTGATGTATAATTTCTTTAAACTTAGTTTGTATAATTCATGAAATGTATGGATGAATATGAGTGTATGTATGTATGATGTATTGTATTGTGACCGATTGTGATGTGTTTGGACTTCTAACTTATTCCTAACAAGCTAACCATCCTAACTTAAATTGGTAATTAAATTGGAATGAGTAGAAGTCCGATATAGTTTTGGCCACGCGTGAGGATGCGGAGTCACGAGAGGTTGGCTCCAATTCCTGACTCTTAAACTGGTCCGTGGCCCAAATCCCTTAAGTGGGTAGCATCCCGGATTGGTGAGTCAAGTAAATCCCGGAGGTGGGACGGAGTAGTCCTCAGGGCCGGAGGTCCCGGCGACTTAACATGAGTATGAGTAAGTAAGTAAGAATGAGTAAGTAAAGTAAATGAAAGTAAGTAAGTGTAAGTAAGAGAAAGTAAGTAATGAGTAAAAGAGTAAAAGCATTCCGATTAACCCGGATGCATAATTTGGCTAACCTTGTGAAGGTAAGTAAGATGCGTGCTATTGTATTGTTGCCTTGGAATGTGTAATGTATTGAGCATGATTGTATGATGTATGTAAAGCATGTATGTATGAAACTAATGAATCGCATGTTTAGTGGACGTCAAATAGTCGGCGTGCCCTAGCTAGCACGCGGTATATGCGGAGTTTATACGCAGTGTTTGCTGAGCCCCTTGGGGCACCATTTTTACTACACGCAGGTACTCGCGAAGGATGAAGATGTGAAGACTTAGTTCTATTTCTTTATCTTCTTTTTGGATTGTAAACATTGAATGATGATTGGTGTACTGAGTAGTACACGGCTGTAGTTTTTGATTAGCCGGTGTACCATGGGGTACACCTTTTTGGATAGTGGAAGTATTGGATTGGGGTATAGATGAGTAGCTTGTAGAAACTCATTCTTTTGGGAAGTTGATTTGGGATGTAATCGAATACACTTAAATACTCGGTGATCCATTGATGTAAGTATTGGTACGTGGTATTTTGGTAAGTAATATAGTAGCTCGGTACGTTATGTTCATCAGACCGTGACTGTAAGTAAGGTAAGCCTAGCTAGCCGTATGGGCGGTTAGTGGCGTTGTATCACCCGCCGTAGTAAGTAGTATTTCCGCTGCGAGTAACTCTGAATTATGGGATGATTGGACGGTAAGCATAGGATTAACGGTAGGGGTGTTACAAAAAGTGGTATCAGAGCGTAGTTACGCTCTGATGTCCATAGTACCGAGCATAGGGGATTACCGAGTTAGGATTTCAACCGTCTTAAGACGAATACTTAGAAACCTAACTAGGAACTACCGTCGTTAACAACGGATACCCTTGACGTTCTTAAGAACGATACCTTGTTTTAAATTCAAAACCCTTAGGTCATATCTTGCAAAGCCTAATGTAACTGTTAAATATTCAGATGTCAGGAAAAGGTTCAGGTCGCCCTAGAGGAGGGGGCAATGACGGACCCGGCGCGCAGACGATAGCTGAGATCGTCGCCGCCACGGTAGCGCAGATGCTACCCCAAGTAATCCAAGCCATGCAACAAACCCAACAGAACCAACAAACTCAAGCGGGACCAATCCCTCCCCCGCCACCCAGAGAAGCTAACTGGGTAAAAGCTGTATCGGAACTCCGCCCTCCTTGCTTTAGGGGCGAGAGTGATCCGGCTAAGCTCGAAGCCTACATCTCCGAGATGGAGACGGCATTCGAAACCCTCGAAGCTCCTGCTGGAGTTCGAGTCAGAGTTGCTGCTTATTATCTGAAGGATGCTACTATGTATTGGTGGAAGCTAATCAAGCATGAGCACGTCAGCGACCCCACGTTCGATTGGGAGTCTTTTGCATCACTCCTCCCATCCAAGTACTATCCAGAGCACGTAAAGACAAAGAAAAGGCTAGAGTGGACGCCTTGAAGATGACAGACAAGATGTCTGTGGATGAGTACTACAGAACCTTCACTTCTATCCTCCGTCTTCTCCCTGATCTAGGATACACCGGCCAGGTGTTGGTCGATCGCTTCTATGGCGGTCTGAGCCATCGTCTCCGGTACGGTATGGGCTACACCAGATTTACCTCCCTTCAGGTAAATATCGGTTAACCCTTAGTATCATTTCAATTCCTTAAATTCCTTGAATTGCTTGAATCTTTTCCTTATCCTTTCCTAAATGAGAATCCCGGCTAATACCTGAGATTTCAGGAGTGTTATCACGCGGCTTCTCGCGTTGAAATCACTTGCCAATTAAGGGATGAAGAGACCGCGCTGAAGCGCAAAGCCAACAACAAAAACACCAGCACTAAGGAGCAGAACCAGGGGAAGAGCTGGAAAAAGAAGAAGGGAAATTTCTTTCAGCAATCCCAAAAGAAATTCCCAAGTGAAAGCAGTGCCCATGCTGAGCAGGGCAAACCGGTTGAACTTCTTCAACTCGGTTCATCTGCACCGGTGGCAGCAAAGCCACTGAGATCATACCCACCTAAGGTAAACTTCTATTTCTAATTCGTATTCGTATCAGTACCATATCTAGTATATCCACACACACATGTGCTAACCCTCTACACCTTAGGTTCTGGCTCCGGTGTCACCAAGACCTTCTCCGATGGCCGCGCCTATGTGTGCAGAAAGTGCAATCAGGACCATCCCGGCAAGGATTGCTATGGGAGAGATATCAAATGCTACAATTGCCAGAAGCTGGGACATACAGCTAATAAGTGCCCAGAGAATGGGAAGCCAAAGGGGAACTACCAAAGCTACAGGCAGAGGGAAGGCAAGGAGGTTGCATCTGGCATGCACCGACCCAGCAGGCACCACAGGGACTGGGATCCCGGGGACCTCCGAGGGGTGCACCTCAGAGGCAGCCTGTCCTTCATGTCATAGACCGTGATGGGTCCGGTTCTAAATCCGGCCCAGGTAATAATCTAAACCTTTAATCCTTGAAGTAGCATGTCTAAGTATTGGAGTAACTGTTTGAATGAATGCATGAGTAAATAAACTGAAGTGTGTATTAAGCATGAAATGAAGTAGTTGAAACTAGTACTCACCGTAGACGAAATTTGTAACCATAGAAGCTTTAGTATCTGTTATCCGATACCGGTAAACCTGAATCAAGAAGAGATCGACATCACCAACCACTACTACACCAACAAACAGTGTCAGGTCATCCGACCAGGTATGATTTTATTAAGGGGACACCTGACACCCGAAGCGCAAATCTCAATCATTCGGCTATGCAACGAGCTAGGAACGGGTCAAGGTGGATTTTACACACCCGAATTCCCCGGTGGAGCAAAGATGAAGCTGAAAATGATGTGCTTGGGAAAGGACTGGAATCCTTATACTAAGACATACCAGGAGACACGAACACAAGATGGAGCAACGCCACCGACAATACCTCCAGAGTTTCAGACGCTCGTCACACAAGCAGTAGAACTTGCACAACAATGCGAACATGAACCGATCCCCGCACTTGAAGCGGACCTCTGTATCATCAACTTCTATGAGAAAGGAGGACGACTTGGGTTACACCAAGACAAGGACGAGACAGCGGAATCTCTTGAACAAGGAGTGCCCGTAGTGTCTTGGTCCATTGGTGATGACGCCGTATTTATGTATAGCGAGCAGAAGCGTGTGGACCTCGCAGAGAAATTGGTATTGAGATCAGGAGATGTCCTAATCATGGGTGGAAACTCTAGGATGCTATATCACAGGATCAACAAGATCAAGTTGAATACGGCACCGCCGGCAATAATCAATGCCACACACATGAAACCAGGACGCCTGAACCTTACCTTTGGGAAGTATTAAATTCATAGTATCATGTAATGTTTTAGTAACGTGTATTAGAGACACGGCTTGTATGATGGTTGGTTTATCAATAAAGAGCAGTGTTGATTTAATTCCACTTGTGTCCACCATCAATACTTATCCAATTGTGAATCCAATAGGTTGTGGACTCGGTACCGAAGGTAACCTGAGCATCCTCACCGAAGCATAAGCCGCTAGAAGCGGCACCATCTTAATGGGAACATTCCTAGTAAATGGCATTGATGCCAACGTGTTATTCGACTCCGGCGCCTCTCACACTTTCGTATCACCATCTTTTGTGAAGAGGTTGAAGCTGGATGCGGATGAGCTACCGAATTTTATGGTTACTCTCCCATCGAAGGAGCGAGTAAAGTGCACCAAATACTATCAATCAGCCACCATCGAAATCAAAAACGAAGAGTTTCCCATTTCCTTCATCGAATTCAATGGATTGGGATTCGACTTAATTATTGGAATGAATTGGTTGGAGCGGCACAAGGGTAGAATCCTCTGCGCCGAGCATCGTTTGCTGCTCAAGAGTCCTTCTGGGGTTATGGTATCTTACCGCCAGAGACCGAGAGAGCCTTCGACCACACTTATATCTGCTATGGCTATGTACCGGGAGCTCAGGAAGGGCCAAGAAGTATATCTGTGTTATGTGCAAGACCTGGAGAGAGATCCAGCGTTCAGTAATGATGTACCGATAGTATCTGAATTTCCCGATGTATTCCCTAAGGAGCTACCCGACATGCCACCACCGAGAGCAGTGGAATTTGAAATTGATCTATTGCCAGGTACTGGTCCCATTGCTAGGGCACCGTACCGCATGGCACCTGCTGAAATGACAGAGTTGAAAGAACAGTTGCGAGACCTACTTGACAAAGGGTTTATACGCCCGAGCGTATCACCCTGGGGAGCACCGGTTCTCTTTGTGAAGAAGAAGGACGGTAGCCTCCGACTTTGTATTGACTACCGCGAGCTGAATGCGGTTACAATCAAGAATAAATACCCATTACCACACATCGACGACCTATTCGACCAGCTGAAAGGAGCATCAGTCTTCTCCAAGATTGACCTCCGTTCTGGGTATCATCAAATTGCAATCAAAGAGCAAGACATTGAGAAAACGGCATTCCGTACCAGATATGGCCACTATGAATTCACAGTGATGCCATTCGGTTTGTCAAATGCACCAGCTAAATTCATGGACCTCATGAATCGTCTATTCAGTGAGCAGTTGGACACTTCAGTGGTTGTCTTCATCGACGACATACTTGTATACTCCAAATCACCAGAGGAACATGAAATTCATTTGAGGAAAGTGCTTGAGACACTGCGCGAGAACCAGCTGTATGCAAAGTTCTCCAAATGCGAGTTCTGGCTTGATCAGATATCATTCCTTGGACATGTCATCTCGAGCGCAGGTATCTCAGTTGGCCCTTCTAAGATAGAAGCTGTATGATCATGGCCTAGACCAAAGACTGTTACTACATTAGGAGCTTTCTTGGTCTAGCCAGTTACTACCGGAGATTTGTAAAGGACTTCTCGAAAGTCGCTAAGCCCATGACTACACTGATGAAGAAAGATGCACCGTTTGTATGGATAGACGAGTGCGAGTTATCATTTCAGAAACTTAAAGACTCATTGACCTCAGCGCCCATCCTTACTCTCCCAGAGGGCACAGAGGGATTTGAGGTGTATTGTGATGCATCAGCAAAGGAATGGGATGCGTGCTCATGCAGCATGGCAAGGTTGTAGCTTATGCCTCCCGCCAGTTGAAAAAGCATGAGGAGAATTACCCGACACATGACTTAGAGTTAGGAGCCATTGTCTTCGCTTTGAAGATATGGCGACACTATCTCTATGGGGTAAGCATCACCATCTACTCCGACCACAAGAGCTTACAGTATGTATTCACACAGAAAGAACTGAATTTGAGACAGAGAAGATGGATGGAATTTCTTTCAGATTACGACATCAACTTGCAGTATAAGGAAGGGAAGGCGAACATTGTAGCCGACGCCCTGAGCCGTCGAGCACACTCGCTCCATTCGCTACTCGCTTCTTCTAGCTTGGTTGACGAGGTGCGAGACGCTCAGTTGAGCGACCCTTACCTAACCAAATCAGACAAAATCGAGAACGGTACATTTGAGAAGAAGAAGTATGACTTCAAGCTACATGAAGATGGTTTGATTCGGTTGAATGGCAGGCTATGCGTTCCCCGAAGCAATGCTGAGCTAAGGGATCGCATCCTGCGAGAGTCACACAGTTCCATATTGTCAGTCCATCCGGGAGCCTCCAAGATGTACAAAGGCATGAAGAGGTACTTCTGGTGGTCTGGAATGAAGTCGGATGTGACAGAATTCGTATTGAGATGCTTAACATGCCAAAAGGTGAAATTTGAACATCGTAGACCGGGCGGAATGTACAATCTATGCCAGTTCCGGAGTGGAAATTTCATGATATCTCCATGGATTTTGTTGTAGGACTCCCACCTGCCAGGGGAGGACTCAACTGATCTAGGTTTTAGTCAATCGCCTTACCAAGGTTGCCAGATTCATACCGATGAAGGACCCTGGAAGGTAGTAAAGCTAGCTGAGCTATTCGACAAGGAGATTATCAAACATCACGGAGTCCCTAAGACTATAGTATCTGACCGCGACACCAGATTTCTTTCGAGATACTGGAGAGCTACAAGGGAAGCGTTGGGTACAGAATTGAAGTTGAGTACCGCCTTCCATCCTCAGACCGACGGTCAGACAGAAAGGACCATCCAGACACTGGAGGACATGCTTCGGGCATGTGCCTTAGACTTTCAGGGGAGTTGGTTAGACAAGCTTCATCTTATCGAATTTTCATACAATAATAGTTATCATGCCTCGATTAAGATGTCGCCTTTCCAAGCCCTATATGGTAGACCTTGCCGTACACCCTTGTGTTGGGATAGTCAAGCGAAGCGGTCATCATAGGACCGGAGTATCTTGAGCAAGTGCAAGCTGAAGTTCAGCAGATCCGAGCTAATATGAAGGCAGCCCAAGATAGACAGAAATCCTATGCGGATGTGAGACGACGCGACCTTGAGTTCGCCGTGGGTGACCAAGTGTTCTTGCGCGTTTCACCTATGAAGGGTGTCTTCCGATTTGGCCAGAAGGGCAAGCTGAGCCCAAAGTTTGTAGGGCCGTATGCTATCACCGAAAGAGTTGGAGCTGTAGCCTACAGGTTAGCACTACCTGAGGACTTGGGGCGTGTGCATGATGTATTTCATGTGTCACAACTCAAGAAGTACATCGCTAATTCTTCTCATGTGCTAGAGCCCGAGAGATTATCCATTGAGCCAACCATGAGATATGTTGAAACCCCAATGAGAATCCTAGATAGGAAGACTAGAGACACTCGCCATAAGTCTATACGAATGGTGAAGGTCCTATGATCAAACCATGATGTCGAAGAAGCGACATGGGAGTTGGAAGATGCCATGAAGGCTAAGTACCCACAGCTGTTCATAGACTAGAGAGTCTAGCATTTAGCAATACGGGTACGGGTCGTACCCCTTTTAAGGGGGGTAGAGCCCTTTTACTTTTGCATTGCTTCGGGGTAAGCATTGCATAGTTTGTAGGTATTGTAATAGGTTTGTATGGCACATGTAGTGACAGTGAATTTGGTATGTGTATGTATGTGTAATGTGTAGTGTATGAATGTACTTGTACGATGTGTGATGGATGTGTAATGTGTATTGTGAATGGTAATGGTGTATTGCGTATTGTGGAATGGTATGAATGGAAAATGTTGGATTGTGTATGTGAATTGTGTATGATGCTTGAAGTGTGTATGTGTGCAATGTGGAATGGAGTAAACACCTCATAGGTGGTAGTAAGATGCATTATGGCAATTGGTTGCCTAATGAGTAGAATTAATTAAACTAGTAACCTTGAGCAACTTTAAGGGCAAAGTTTCATAAGGGGGGTAGATTGAAATACCCCGTAATTAGAAACAGTGATTAATTAGGCTAATAAATAATTTGGAAGCTTAATTAAGTATAAATAATCATGAGGGAACGAATCCCGAAGAAAGCGGATCCTTAAAACGGATTAAAATCACTAACGAACCTTAAAACACGTTTTTCGAGGTAACCGGGAAAACGTGTCTTTAAGCGGGTCAAATAGACTCGTAACAGTTTTGGTCAACTAAATAATCATTAATAAATATTAGTGAAGCCTTAGAGCCAATAAAATCAATAAAACGAGGAATTAGTAAAAACTGTCAAAAACGGGTAGTTGTGGGGTAGAAACACAAATAACCAAAACTTATGTGTCCACTTTTAAAATAAAAAGTAAAGTTTGTGTGTGTGTGATGGTGCCAGCCGGCCTCCCCTATTCCCTTCTCTCACACACTCACTTACTCCCTCTTATTTACAAACAAACAAAATAATAAAGTAAACCACTCTCTCTACTTTACTAACTCACTCCCCTATTCTCTCTCCTATCTTTATTCTTCTTCACTCACGTATACACACAACCCTCACTCTCTATTTCTTCTTCCTCCAGCCGACACCAATGGAGAATTAGCAAACCCCCATAAAACTCCATATTCTCTCATCTTGTTACTCCCTCAAATCTCTTCCAAAAATTATAAAAAGTATACCATTGGAATCCCCTCATCAAGAGCTATATTCCTATCTTTTCAAAAAATCGAAAACAACAACTTTCATCTCCATGGGTATGGAGCATTTGGAGCTTCAAGACCACCATTAGAACCACCTCTTCCTCCTTGTCATTTTAAGGTAAAAATCTTCTTGAAACTCCATCCTTTTCTAGCTCTTAAGGGCAAAACGAGAATGAAGCTAAAACCTTGTTTGGTTTCTTTGCACCCTAGCCGATTTTGGCTTGTTGAAGGAGTTGGAAATCTTGTTCTTGAACCACTCCAAGCTTCATTTGCACTCTAGGAAGGTAATGAATTTTCTAAACCCTAAAACCCACATTAAAAGCTTAAATAATGTTAGGGTTAATTTTTAGTATTGAATGGTGTATTTAAGAATGGGTTGTGATGTTAGATTGGTTGAGAGACTAAAACCGGTAGAGAGGAGGAAGGAGGAAGAAGCAAGAAGAACAAAGAAAATCTAGAAGGGAAACAAGGTAATTACACTCACCTTTGTGTATCTTTGTAAATGAGTATGTAACAGATTTTTAGGAATGAAAATGTGTATTGTAAAATGGTAATGCATTAGTAGTGTAATGTGTAAGAGAACGCAAGTGTTTTAAACCTTTGAAAACAATTTAAAACTGTCATAAACTATTTGGGATTGTAATGTGAAGTGCAGGAATTTTGTAGTGTTGGATGGGTAGTATTTGTGTGGATGAACTTGGTATATTGTTGTTGTGTATAAACAGGTGGAGTAGGTGTTAAAATGTGATTGAAACAATGAGGTGAGAGTATAAAAGTATAGGGGAGACTATGACAAAATTTGTCTAGGATTAGAACACTTAATGAATTAGAAACTAGGTGAATAATGTAGGTTGTAACAGATTTTGATTAAGATAGGTAGATGGTAAGTTGAGAGCGATAAATAATGTATTCTAAATGCATTAGGAGTGTTAGAAATGTCAATAGAAGAGGGAGATGTAGAAGAGGAGTGTAACTGTCAAAATCTGTAGCATAATGTAGTAAGGGAAGAAACTAGTGTAAGTGTTGAGTTGAAACTTGGGAAATTATGTGAGTGGATTAGTATACAAGTGTGTAAAGAGTTAAGGAGTGAACTAAGGTGTATTAAGAGGTTCAACTAGTGTTAAAACATGTGGGATTAAGTGTAGGAACAATGGGGAAGTAATGGGTAAAAGAGAGGACTGAAAACAGAAATAAAAATGCAAATACTAGGCCGGACCGAACTTGCGACCGGACTTGCAAGTTCGGTCAAGCCCAGATTTACAAAGACGGGAATGCTTCAAGATTGGACCGAACTTGCGACCGGACTTGCAAGTTCGGTCAGACCAGAAAATTCTCCCGTCTGTAACCTACTGGAATCGACCGAACTTGCGACCGGACTTGCAAGTTCGGTCGAGCCAGAAAAATTCCCCGATGAAACCTTCTGAATGGACCGAACTTGCGACCGGACTTGCAAGTTCGGTCGGCCAGAAAAATTTCCGTAATGTGAGCTTCTGGAATGGACCAAACTTACGACCGGACTTGCAAGTTCGGTCGGGCCAGGAAAATTCGGTAATGTGAGCTACTGGAATGGACTGGACTTGCGACCGGACTTGCAAGTTCGGTCCGGTAAAAAAAAACAATCATTTAAATTAATATAATATATATATATATATATATATACCTACTATATATATATATATGTACATGTATGTAAGCATGCCAATATTAAGTAAGAAAATGAAACTTAAGGTAATGAAAAATAAGTAAGTAATGTGTAGGTGTAAGAAGTATAAGGACATAGTAAGTATGAGTTAAATTAATGATAGTTAGATTAATCATTCAATTGTATGTATATATAGGACTTGATTTGTGACACCGGGAGACGTTCGGAAATACGTACAACGGTGAACGGTATGGATTCCTCATGCCCGTATGCTATCTTGGTTACTCTGATTTGTGTGTTGTGTGCTAATTGGTCACCAAATAAGATAAATGCACGAATCGGAGTTATCATGTCTACTTGTGAATATGTAGTGCTGTATATTGATGTATAATTTCTTTAAACTTAGTTTGTATAATTCATGAAATGTATGGATGAATATGAGTGTATGTATGTATGATGTATTGTATTGTGACCGATTGTGATGTGTTTGGACTTCTAACTTATTCCTAACAAGCTAACCATCCTAACTTAAATTGGTAATTAAATTGGAATGAGTAGAAGTCCGATATAGTTTCGGCCACGCGTGAGGATGCGGAGTCACGAGAGGTTGGCTCCAATTCCTGACTCTTAAACTGGTCCGCGGCCCAAATCCCTTAAGTGGGTAGCATCCCGGATTGGTGAGTCAAGTAAATCCCGGAGGTGGGACGGAGTAGTCCCCAGGGCCGGAGGTCCCGACGACTTAACATGAGTATGAGTAAGTAAGTAAGAATGAGTAAGTAAAGTAAATGAAAGTAAGTAAGTGTAAGTAAGAGAAAGTAAGTAATGAGTAAAAGAGTAAAAGCATTCCGATTAACCCGGATGCATAATTTGGCTAACCTTGTGAAGGTAAGTAAGATGCGTGCTATTGTATTGTTGCCTTGGAATGTGTAATGTATTGAGCATGATTGTATGATGTATGTAAAGCATGTATGTATGAAACTAATGAATCGCATGTTTAGTGGACGTCAAATAGTCGGCGTGCCCTAGCTAGCACGCGGTATATGCGGAGTTTATACGCAGCGTTTGCTGAGCCCCTTGGGGCACCATTTTTACTACACGCAGGTACTCGCGAAGGATGAAGATGTGAAGACTTAGTTCTATTTCTTTATCTTCTTTTTGGATTGTAAACATTGAATGATGATTGGTGTACTGAGTAGTACACGGCTGTAGTTTTTGATTAGCCGGTGTACCATGGGGTACACCTTTTTGGATAGTGGAAGTATTGGATTGGGGTATAGATGAGTAGCTTGTAGAAACTCATTCTTTTGGGAAGTTGATTTGGGATGTAATCGAATACACTTAAATACTCGGTGATCCATTGATGTAAGTATTGGTACGTGGTATTTTGGTAAGTAATATAGTAGCTCGGTACGTTATGTTCCTCAGACCGTGACTGTAAGTAAGGTAAGCCTAGCTAGCCGTATGGGCGGTTAGCGGCGTTGTATCACCCGCCGTAGTAAGTAGTATTTCCGCTGCGAGTAACTCTGAATTATGGGATGATTGGACGGTAAGCATAGGATTAACGGTAGGGGTGTTACACTACCAAATGATATCCGTTGTGCTTCAAATTTTGTGTGCATGTAGTAGTACATACAAACAGCATTGTGGCAAGAAATGGTGGCCAACGGACAACAGCAACCGATTCAAAAGAATGGTCAAAGTCCCCAACACGCCAAAAACTGCATAATTAAAAACTGCACTCGGGTGCTACTTTGCGCGTATAGTTTGGACTACAAAATGATATTCGTTGTGCTTCCAATTTTGTGTGCGTGTAGTAGTACATACACACAGCATTGTGGTAAAAAATGGTGGCCAACGGACAACAGCAACCGATTCAAAAGAATGGTCAAAGTCCCCAACACGCCAAAACTGCATAATTAAAAACTGCACTCGGGTGCTACTTTGCGCGTATAGTTTGGACTACCAAATGATATCCGTTGTGCTTCAAATCTTGTGTGCATGTATTAGTACATACACACAGCATTGTGGAAAAAAATGGTGGCCAACGCACAACAGCAAGCGATTCAACAGAATGGTCAAAGTCCCCAACAAACGCAAAAAACTGCATAATTAAAAACTGCACTCGGGTGCTACTTTGCGCGTATAGTTTGGACTACCAAATGATATCCGTTGTGCTTCCAATTTTGTGTGCATGTATTAGTACATACACACAGCATTGTGGCAAAAAATGGTGGCCAACGCACAACAGCAAGCGATTCAAAAGAATGGTCAAAGTCCCCAACACACGCAAAAAACTGCATAATTAAAAACTACCAAATGACATCCTTTGTCTATCTAAGTACTTACCATAGAAGAATAGTTCAAGAACAAAATAAACATAACATAAATCAACTACAGAAATATAACAATAGTTCACAAACTAAGGACTAGTGAAATCCGAGTTGTAAATCCTACGGTTCCTATATCGGGAGTTTGAGCCTCTCAACCATATACCCCTAACTTCATCATTCTGTGGATCAGTAGCAGGTGTACTAGGATCCACTGGTGTAGATTGTGCGGGGGTAGCCTGCTGCAATGGAGCTGAAGGACCAGCCTGGATCGAAGATGATGGATCGGATGATGGGCCAGTAACCGATTGTATTTGTTGTGAGGAGCTACCAGCTAGCATTTCCCATGGCACTGCCCCAAGGAGACCATTGTCGTATACTATTTGATTGCATAAACTGAGCAGCTCCTAATTAGTCAGTGGTGAAGTAGTGCAGCAGCTGGAGGAGGTCTATAAAGTGAAGGAGGTGTAGCATGTGAAGGAGCTCCAACAGGTATAGGGTTTGAAGAACCAGAACCTACATCGAACTGTGCTCCAAAATCATGTGGTACCTGACCAAAGGTAGAGTGCTGGACCTCAGGAAATGTAGCAGGTGGTTGTTGACCACCCTGGTCAGCTGTAGTAACAGGAACCAGTGAAAAATTATCTTGTGATGAAGGTTAATTTGTTTGGGGGGTGAGGGTGTACAGTCACGCGGCCCTCTTCGTCTCTGACTGTACGGCCGGTTTCTGGCTGCTCTTGGAGCAGGGTTGTCGTTGATTACGTACTGAGGGTACTGCAACTCTACCCTTGCAGACGCCTGTTGTGAGAAGTCTTGGGAGAAATACCCATATCGATGGTAGTAATCTACATTGATCGTCTGAGAGAGCCGTGTGGCATATTCTCTTACACCCTGATCAGCGGGAATCCGCTGAAGCTGCTCCACAGCAGACGCCTGATAAACCAAATAAAACAAGAGATTAAATAAAGTAAAACAAATATTATATATCAAACAAATAGAGAGAACGAAATAAAAATGCTTACCACAATAACATTCCTCCTGCTCTCCTCGGTGTACCATGACACATCATGTTATAGGTACCATACCATATATGCACTCCTCATGTCCAGGGGAACGCTTCTTGGTAATTGTGAGGTTTGGATCCGGTACATGTGTCTGTTGTTCCACATCTGGACGTGGTCTCGAAAAATATCCCACCATGCTGCATCTGTCCTGCCTGTCCTTGTGACTACATGAAGCATGTCACAGTCGAGTGGTGGGGCAGGAATGGGTTGATCGACCCCAAACTGGCGAAGTACGCGGTCCGGCTGATGACCCTTGATGACATTGAAGTGGATTAGAAATACCACTACAGCGAAATGCTCAGGGTTTGGTGATCGATCACCATATGGCTGCCATATCCACTACACATAGTCCAAATAAATATTAAAATTTAGAATACAAATTATGAAAAACCAAATTGTAATAAACTTTAGTGGCAACTTACCTCTCCCTCAGTGGGAGGAACTCTAAATAACTCCAGAGTTTGTCGAGCCATAGCAGCTGAAATGGTATTCAACTTACCATTGTATCTGTAACACAATTCATGTGAGGTTTGTACCACAGTTCAACTAATTTTTTAATTATAAAGCATATGACGCATTATTGTTACCTGTGGGCAAGAGAAAGGTGAGGTGACAGATTTATTCGATCGGGGGTGAGTTGTGGTCTGAACGCAGGAATACGCTCATACGCCCAGACTGTAAGCAGCTTCCTACAACCATTCATATATTTTGTATCAAATTTTGTAGCATTGCACATCTCCCTATAGAAATGTGCAAGAAGTGCAGACCCCCAGCTCAGGAGTCAAAGTCCTCTAGCAGCCTCAAATAGCAGACATCGACTTTATCCCCATTAGAGTTGGGGAAGAGTAGCCCTCAAATGAGTCTAAGGATGTAGGCTCTGGCATGCTGTTGATGAATGATCTCAGCACGCTGACCAAAATCAGCATCGGTCTCTACAAATCTCTCTGCTAGCCAAGCCAGAGGTATCTGGTTCCCCTTGTGAGAAGGGGGGGCATCACCCAGAAGCTGCCGACATACAGCATTCACGTCCACAACACTAGTAGGTGCACAAACGGGGATCCCATTAGTAGCGAGCCCAAATAACACATTCACATCCTCCAAGGTAATGCTGACCTCTCCAAAGGGCATCAAAAAGGTATGCGTCTCAGGACGCCATCTGTCAATCAAGGCACTAATGATACCCGTGCAGTTGTTCAACTTCAGATTCGCTGGCCCAAAGAAACCAGCTCTAGCAACATATGGTAAGATAGACGCATGCAGCTCTGTCGCACCCTTCCAACAAGACCTAGTTTTCAAGGTCCTGTTTCTGTACTATGCATATCTCTACATTTCATACACATACATGTTACAGTCAATATTACTATAAATAACTAATTCAATTACGTTTGCAAAGTTGACAAGGACTACAGGATAATCATAACAACAATCGGTGGATATTAATAAGTAATTACTAACACTGGTTCCATTAAATTAATTATTCAACAAGTAACAAATATCAATCACATATAAATGGATCTAACAATAAATTAAGAGTAGTACAATCATCTATATCTTGAATAAGCATATGATTATATAAAAAAATAACATTAAATAAAATGCTATTACAATAACCACTATTACATAGATACATAATATACATATAGTATGTGTTATTTAACAAAACAATATATAATTAATTAAACTATAGATTTAATTAATTTTAAATTTGATTATATTAAACTATATCAGATTAATGTGCAAGAAGTGCCGGTTAGGTTAACAAATATTACCTACACAAATAATGTATATATATTGTGTGTTACATAACTTAAAAATAAATTATACTAATTACCATAAATCGTCCTACTCTAATTAACATTTAGTTAGACAACTATTAATTAAATAATGTACCAAATCTATGTATTATAAATAAACCATTTACAATTGACTAAACTTTGCATATAATAATTACTAAGATTTATTAATGTGCAAGAATTGCCGGTTAGTTTAACAAATATTACCTACACAATTAATGTATATATATTGTGTGTTACATAACTTAAAAATAAATTAGACAAATTACCATAAATCGTCCTACTCTAATTAACATTTAGTTAGACAACTATTAATTAAATAATGTACCAAATCTATGTATTATAAATAAACCATTTACAATTGACTAAACTTTGCATATAATAATTACTAAGATTTATTAATGTGCAAGAAGTGCCGGTTAGTTTAACAAATATTACCATCACAAATAATGTATATATATTGTGTGTTACATAACTTAAAAATAAATTAGACTAATTACCATAAATCGTCCTACAATAATTAACATTTAGTTAGACAACTATTAATTAAATAATGTACCAAATCTATGTATTATAAATAAACCATTTACAATTGACTAAACTTTGGATATAATAATTACTATATTAGATTAATGTGCAAGAAGTGCCGGTTAGTTTAACAAATATTACCTACACAAATAATGTATATATATTTATATCGTGTGTTACATAACTTAAAAATAAATTAGACTAATTACCATAAATCATCCTACTCTAATTAACATTTAGTTAGACAACTATTAATTAAATAATGTACCAAATCTATGTATTATAATAAACCATTTACAATTGACTAAACTTTGCATATAATAATTACTAAGATTTATTAATGTGCAAGAAGTGCCGGTTAGTTTAACAAATATTACCTACACAAATAATGTATATATATAGTGTGTTACATAACTTAAAAATAAATATACTACCATAAATCGTCCTACTCTAATTAACATTTAGTTAGACAACTATTAATTAAATAATGTACCAAATCTATGTATTATAAATAAACCATTTACAATTGACTAAACTTTGCATATAATAATTACTAAGATTTATTAATGTGCAAGAAGTGCCGGTTAGTTTAACAAATATTACCTACACAAATAATGTATATATATTGTGTGTTACATAACTTAAAAATAAATTAGACTAATTACCATAAATCCTCTACTCTAATTAACATTTAGTTAGACAACTATTAATTAAATAATGTACCAAATCTATGTATTATAAATAAACCATTTACAATTGACTAAACTTTGCATATAATAATTACTAAGATTTATTAATGTGCAAGAAGTGCCGGTTAGTTTAACAAATATTACTACACAAATAATGAATATATATTGTGTGTTACATAACTTAAAAATAAATTAGACTAATTACCATAAATCGTCATACTCTAATTAACATTTAGTTAGACAACTATTAATTAAATAATGTACCAAATCTATGTATTATAAATAAACCATTTACAATTGACTAAACTTTGCATATAATAATTACTAAGATTTATTAATGTGCAAGAAGTGTCGGTTAGTTTAACAAATATTACCTACACAAATAATGTATGTATATTGTGTGTTACATAACTTAAAAATAAATTAGACTAATTACCATAAATTCCTACTCTAATTAACATTTAGTTAGACAACTATTAATTAAATAATGTACCAAATCTATGTATTATAAATAAACCATTTACAATGACTAAACTTTGCATATAATAATTACTAATTAATGTGCAAGAAGTGCGGTTAGTTTAACAAATATTACCTACAAATAATGTATATATATTGTGTGTTACATAACTTAAAAATAAATTAGACTAATTACCATAAATCGTCCTACAATAATTAACATTTAGTTAGACAACTATTAATTAAATAATGTACCAAATCTATGTATTATAAATAAACCATTTACAATTGACTAAACTTTGCATATAATAATTACTAATTTATTAATGTGCAAGAAGTGCGGTTAGTTTAACAAATATTACCTACACAAATAATGTATATATATGTGTGTTACATAACTTAAAAATAAATTAGACTAATTACCATATATCATCTACTCTAATTAACATTTAGTTAGACAACTATTAATTAAATAATGTACCAAATCTATGTATTATACATAAACCATTATCAATTGACTAAACTTTGCATATAATAATTACTAGATTTATTAATGTGCAAGAAGTGCGGTTAGTTTAACAAATATTACCTACACATATAATGTATATATATTGTGTGTTACATAACTTAAAAATAAATTAGACTAATTACCATAAATCGTCCTACTCTAATTAACATTTCGTTAGACAACTATTAATTAAATAATGTACCAAATCTATGTATTATAAATAAACCATTTACAATTGTCTAAACTTTGCATATAATAATTACTAAGATTTATTATATTGAATCGTACAAAAACTATTACTAACTAACCTAACCTAACCGTGGACTCTACAACTATTACTAATATTAACACGTTAATAAAATAATGTAAAATTTATAATTATTAAATGTACTAATCGGATCATTAGATGCATATGTTGCAGATATATGGGTCGTCTACAGGCTGAAAGGCTCCGACTCCAGCGGACCTTGTTGGCTAATCTGGTATTCGTCTCTACTCATTTTGCTTCAAAAAAAAGAGGATTTTATGGTAAAGAAATGTAGAGAGAGAGAGAGGAGATCGAATTTTAAGAAATGGGAAGAAGGTAATGGTATTATCGGCCATCGGTTTAGTTTATAGTTTTTGGTGGTGGAGACTTTGCACACAAGCCGATAATAGTATTATTGGCATCTGCAAGCCGATAATACTGGCTTGTGTGCAAGTCTCCAATGGTCTTTTTTTGATTTGCAAAGAAGCCGATAACAAGGTTATCGTCTTTCAGAGGCCGATAACCTTGTATCGGCTTCTTTGCAAATAAAAAAAACCGTTCTCGGGCAATACAAGGCAAAGCAACTGTGAGAAGGAAAAGAGAGGGGGGAAGACGCGCTCACGGGAAATTTTCCAGGTTGCAGCGGATAGTAAAATACCTTAAAACGTTATAAACATAACTTAACCAATATCATTAATCTTTGTATTAAATACTTAATTACTACTATTAAGTCTAATAAAATTATCTACTGGTGCAGTAATATTATGAGATTTAAGATGTGATTAGTATGAATACATTTGCTCAGATGTGATTTAGATGAACAATATAAAGATAAAATTAAGAATAGGTGTTTAACTTATATTTTAAATAATGATAAAACGTTATGGTTTTTCAAAAAAAAAAATTATTGTGGACGAAGAAGAGTCATATGAATTGATCAATTGCTCGTTTTTAACTTGTTAGTGGCGAGGCTGGGAAGCCTACCTCCATTTTCACGTTCTTCCCCGGACCCCCGCTAACCCCCCCATCCCGTGTCCATTTTTCTTTCAACAACGGACGAAGCTAAGGTAGCAGTGACTGGTGTTGTCTTTCTCCATCCACAATCTACTCCTTCCGTCTTGTACTACTCAGGGCGTAGTTAAGCTGCGGAACGCGGTTTTGTGCGTGTAAATCTTAGTTTCTGGCGCATCTGCATCACCAATTGCTTCAACGGACGGGGCCTTCTGCCTGGTCTAAAATTCAAGGGGAGACTCGGAGAGAACAACTCAAAGTGTTGGAATACATACATTACCTACTATGTATTAGTTGTTACATATATACTCTAACGGCTAGTCTTTAGTAGGTAACGGGTCTTACCTTGTAATATCTGTATTTAGTATTCAGTATATAAGGGGATATAGTACTGCTTAGTGAGATAAGATAGTATACGACTATCAACTTGTAATCCAGAATCTCTGTATTCAACAGATAACACAATTAGTAAAGAATTTCATTCTCATACTTCGAAATGGTATCAGAGCCCGCTTGTACGATTCTTGTTCCTTTTCTCCGATTCTCAAACTGCTAATTTCTTCCTTTCTTCGTTACCCTCAATCTCACCTTTACCACACATAGTAAGCCATGACAGAAAATCAACCAGGTTCGACACCAGACGGCAAGGTCGACATCAACGACCCATATTTCTTGAGTAGCAACGATCATCCAGGCCTGATATTGGGATATACCTTCTCAAACTTGCCAGGAGAAAGCTTTGCCGGATGGAAGCAGAAGATTATGGTCGCTTTACGGGCCAAGAACAAATTTGGGTTTCTTGATGGAACCCTAAGCGAACCCGGCAAAGACGATTCCAAACGTAGCAGCTGGGTAAGGTGTAATAACATGTTAATATCGTGGCTTAGTCAATGCCTCAGTAAAGAGATTGGGGAAACAATCATTTACTTCGCAAATGCGTCGGATGCTTGGAAGTGTCTATGCGCTAGGTATGAGCAGGCCAACGCAACTCAGATCTACGCCTTGAAGAAGGAATTAAACAAAATGGAGCAAGACACGGAGAGCGTGGCAAATTATTACACAAAGATGCGGCGGATCTGGGACGAACTCGAAGCCCTAGAGGAGAAATCTACCTGTAGCTGCGCAGCGAAGAAGGAGCATGAAACGCGACGGCAAAGAGAGAAGTTGATGCAATTTCTAATGTCGTTGAATGACAAATATTCCAACACTACTGAAAACATTCTTTTGAAAGATCCGCTGCCCACCATTGATGAAGCCTATTCAATGGTATGTCAAGAAGAAAAGCGGAAGCAGATGTCTTTAAAGAATGCGACACCAGACCAAGATGCCATTGTTCTCAGTGCAAAAAGAGACACGCGAAGAAAATTTGGACAGAATCAAGTGTTCAAAAGTACGGGAAAGGATCAGAATAAGCAAACTCTTCTCTGCACCAAATGCAACAAGAGAGGGCACATCAGAGAAAACTGCTTCGAATTGGTGGGGTATCCAGAGTGGTGGAAGAAAAAGGCCAACACAATCGCTGGTACAGCCGTTCTGGAAGCAAGTCAAGAAGGAAGAACTGCAAAAGTAACTAGTCTAACAGCAGAAGAAATTGGACAACTGTAAGCCATGCTGCAGCGTGGACAATCCAATGAGCAGTCTAAAGAAGACTACTGCAGCTTTGCAGGTAATCCCCAACTCAATACTTTTTGCTCTGTCTGTTTGACTAGTTCTACTGATTTTGTCAATGAAAATTCCTGGATTATTGACTCTGGTGCGTCAGAGCATATGTGTGGTAATGAGAACTTATTTGTTGATCTTCAAGAACTAGAAGAATAGTGATGCCAGATGGGCATATACAGATTGTTAATAAACAGGGAAAGGTGAAATTGGGAAGAAAATTCTTACTGGAAAATGTTCTGCTTGTTAAGAGCTTTAAATTTAGCCTAATGTGCGTTAAAAAGCTTGTTAAGCAAATTGGGCAATCTGTGATTTTCGATGATGTCTCTTGTTTTGTGCAGGACCTTAATGGTAAGAACAAAGTGGTTATAGGAAACTCTGTTAATGGTCTGTATGTTCTCTGTCATGATAGTCTAGATGAGATCTATAACTCAAAGATTTATAGCCATCATGTTGTAAGCTGTTCTAATACTGTACAGAATCTGAGTAATGATGAATTGTGGCATTTTCGATTAGGGCATGTCCCATATTGTAAACTGTCAACTTTGGGATTAATCAAACAGAGAAGTTCTTATAAACAACTTGCTTGTGATACTTGTCATCGTGCTAGAGCTATTAGGAAACCCTTTCCAGATTCTAGTATTAAGAGCAAAGATTGTTTTGAACTTTTGCATATAGATGTTTGGGGACCTTTTAAGGTTCCCACCCATGACAAATACAAATATTTTTTGACACTGGTTGATGACTATAGTAGAAGCACATGGGCACACTTATTAAAGAATAAATCTGATGCTTTCTATGCTCTTACCTGCTTTATCAAACTAGTGCAAACACAGTTTAATCAGAAAGTTAGAAAAATTAGAAGTGACAATGCTTTGGAGTTGGGCAGTAGTAATGAAGGTATTAAGTTTTTCAGAGAAAATGGGATCATACATCAAACAACATGTGCTCACTCTCCACAACAAAATGGAGTTGTGGAGAGAAAACACAAGTATCTCCTAGAAACGGCAAGAGCTCTTTATTATCAGGCTAACTTGACACTTGAATTCTGGGGGGAATGCATTAAATATGCAACACACATAATAAACAGATTGCCATCCAAGGCCATAAATGGTCAAACTCCTTATGAAATCCTCTACAGAGAGAAACCTGATTACACCAGTATGAGAGTCTTTGGGTGTTTGTGCTACAGAACACATGTAGAAAAAGGAAAGGGAAAGTTCGATCCAAGAGGTTCTGCATGTGTCTATCTAGGAGTAGCAGAAAATAAAAAGGGATACAAAGTTTTAGATTTAGAAACTCATACTGTCCTAGTTAGTAGAGATCTGACATTCTATGAAAACCAGTTTCCTCTGAAAACAGAAACTTGCATTACAGATATTGCCATATCTCCTAGAAAAATTTCTTTTGTCATCAATTCCCAAAGTTTTACTGAACCCAAATCTTATAAAACAGCCATCCTCAAAACAGAATGGATAGAAGCCATGAAATCTGAATTGCAGGCTTTACATGACAACAAAACATGGAGTATAGTAGACATGCCTAAGGGGAAACACATTGTATGATGTAAATGGGTATACAAAGTCAAGCTAAAAGCTGATGGAACTCTTGAGAGATACAAAGCTAGATTAGTGGCAAAGGGATACAATCATAAGTATGGAGAGGATTATTGGGAAACCTTTTCTCCTGTGGTGAAAATGACCACTGTTAGAATGCTTGTTGCTACTGCTGTTAAGAGAACTTGGAAAATACACCAGCTAGACATAAACAATGCATTTCTTCATGGAAATCTCCATGAAGAAGTGTATATGGAGATACCTGATGGGATGAAAGATATATACAGAAACAAAGTTTGTAAACTGCATAAGTCCATTTATGGACTAAAGCAAGCATCTAGAAAATGGTATGAAAGACTGAGTGATTTCCTTTCTTGTCATGGTTATGTGCAATCAAAAAATGATTACTCATTATTCATTAAATATAATGGAGACATGAGAACTTTCATAGGAATCTATGTAGATGACATTATAGCTACTGGAAATGACATGACAGAAATTTCAAGAATAAAACAGTCTCTTCATAATGAATTTAAAATCAAAGACCTAGGAAGTTTGAATTACTTTCTCGGTATGGAGTTTCTGTACAATCAGCAAGGAGTCATTCTTCACCAAGGTAAGTACGCACAGGATTTGTTGGATGAATTTTTACCTACTAACAGTTCTGCAGTTTCAGTTCCACTCCCAACAGGAGTAAAATTAGACAGGGTGCAGGGACATCCTCTGGCTGATCCAACAATCTACCGAAGGATAATTGGAAAGATCAATTTTCTGGTTAACACCAGAGCCGACTTAGCATATCCAGTACAGTTTCTCAGTCAGTTCCTGAAAGAACCAATGGAGGAACACTACAAAGCAGCAATCCACCTACTGCAGTACATCAAAGGCAGCAGCAGACAAGGGATCTTCTTCAACTCCATACCAGATTACCAGATGACAGCCTTTTGTGATGCTGACTGGGCTAGTTGCTCAATAACAAGACGCTCAGTCAGTGGCTACATTGTTCTTCTAGGAGGCACACCAATTAGCTGGAAATCAAAGAAGCAACAGACAGTCTCTTTGTCCACAGCAGAATCAGAATACAGAGCCATCAGAAGAGTGACAACAGAGCTGACTTGGTTGTCCAGGCTTGCACACGAACTTGGCATAGCAGACATTACACCTATACAAGTTCATTGTGACAATAAGGCCGCGATCTTCATAGCAAGAAACCCAGTTTTTCATGAAAGAACGAAACACATAGATTTGGACTGCCACATTGTCAGAGAAAAGATTCAGCAAGGCCTCATCAATCTGCAGTATGTTCCTGGAACACACCAACTTGCAGATATTCTGACCAAACAAGTTACAGCAAACGACTACAAGAAATTCCTACAGAAAACCAACACACCACCTGAGTGATAACATCATTCAAGACTTGTGTCTGTTCTTTATTTTCCAGACCCTTTGTCTTGAGGGGGGTTGTTGGAATACATACATTACCTACTATGTATTAGTTGTTACATATATACTCTAACGGCTAGTCTTTAGTAGGTAACGGGTCTTACCTTGTAATATCTGTATTTAGTATTCAGTATATAAGTGGATATAGTACTGCTTAGTGAGATAAGATAGTATACGACTATCAACTTGTAATCCAGATTCTCTGTATTCAACAGATAACACAATTAGTAAAGAATTTCATTCTCATACTTCGAAACAAAGAGCTATCTATCAATCTCTTTCGAATTTCTGTGGCATTGAAAAATAAGGTGGTTTCTGATCCCGACTTCGTCGTTACAAGTGGTAAGTTTTCGGGGACAAATTGCTGTTGATTCATCGTTGGTTTACGGTTTCTATACGTGGGAAGGCTAGGGTTTTCTGTAGACAAGGACCATTTATGAAGCGTAGAAAATTCATTGACCGAGTTCGTGTGAAATATCTCCTCTTCGCTTCCCCACTTGATGTCTGTCAATGAACTTTTTCAGCCGTCGATGCCATTCGGGATTACAAAGACGAATTTGTTGCGTCTCTAGGTTGCTAGATTATCGTGGCGACTCAATTTACTTGGCAAATAATAGTTACTTGACAAATATAACATTACTAGATGATAGTTTAGTTGTTATAGATATGTTATTGTAGGATGTCGGTAGTCGCTTGTTTTCTCATCTCAACCAGCTAAAGCATCCAGATTATTTATATTCATTTCTATTAAGTTTATTGGGCTCAAAGAATGAGTTTGTCTTTGTATAGCATCACGCCAGAGTTAGGGCACGATATGTCATGCCAGTGACACCTTAAAACCTGAGTTGAATAGCACTATTACTAGCCTCTGGTTATACCACAATATCTATATATGTCGATTTGTGGACAAACAGATTGTCGGTCTCCTGAATTCTAATTTTGTTCGGCATTGATGTGAGTACTCTGAAGTTGTAAGCTAGTATTACCCAACTTTTCCCATTCCATCATATGCATTTTCCTATCTATCACATGTCTGACTTCTAACTTACTTCATCTCTTGGTTGGCAGATGGCTCATAGGCTGTTAAGAAATCTGGAGGCTGATGGATGGGAGCGCTCTGATTTTCCAATCATATGCGAGTCCTGTCTTGGTGACAATCCTTACGTTCGCATGGTAAGGATTTCAGTTTCTTGGCTCTTTTATGTCTGCTGATCTGACATCTAGATCTTTCAAACAAGATTAAAAATAGTTTTTGTTCTACCATTTTTTTTTATTTTTGGGTTTTGAGCCTTGTTTCTTGTACTTTTGCTTACTATCTTGCTCCCTTTTTAGTGCTTGTTTTGACACTCAATTGATGCATGGTGACCGGTTTGTTGTGGATTTTGCTGGAATTCAGTGAGAGCTATTGAATTATTTGCTTCTGTATGAAATTGAATGTCGTATTTCTTGCTACATTTCCTTTTGCTACCATTTTGGTTTTTTCCTACGAAGCTCACAATTGGTGCTCAATGCCTTTTCTTTAACTCAAATGCGGGAAAAAAGATGTACACAGTACATATGCCCTGCTTAGGAAAATAGTTGGTCAGTGAGTGGGTCCCTGTTCAATTTACCACCTAAACTATCACCATGATGATTGCTAGGTCTGTGCCGCTTTGTGTATGTTAACAAGAGAAACTTAGTAGATATCTAGCTAGCTAGATCAAGATAGTTGTAATAGGATTGAGCAAAGCTTGATATTGCTTGACGAAAATGGGAAATTCTGTGAATATGCTACAGGCCTTCCTAAACAGGGTCAGTGACTAAATACTGTGAAGTATGTAAAGGCTGCCTTTTTGCGGTGGTATACTTGGGGTGAAGGATCACTGGTCTCTCCCCCTAACCTGATAATGTCTGCCTAGTCATATGTTTTTCTGCTATGTCTCTGGTTGGCAGTGGTTGCATCATCTTCACTCACTTCTTATCTGTCACATTAATTTGCATTTCCAGTCCTATATATGGTTCCATTTGTTAGAATGGCTAGAAACAATGGTTGTGACATAGGCTATTGATGAACGTGCATGCATCAATTTGTTTGTGGTCTAGTACACTTCCTGCAAAGTTGGTCCGGGATGCTAATGTTGTACTCTTCATATACTGGCAGACCAAAGCAGATTATGACAAAGAATGCAAGATTTGCACGAGGCCATTTACTGTTTTCCGGTGGAGGCCAGGTCGAGATGCTAGATACAAAAAGACTGAGATTTGTCAGACATGTAGCAAGCTGAAAAATGTCTGTCAAGTTTGCCTATTAGATCTTGAATATGGTTTACCGGTGCAGGTTCGAGATACTGCACTGAGCATTGACTCAAATGATTCCATCCCCAAAAGTGATGTCAACAGGGAATACTTTGCAGAAGGCATGATCGCAGGGTAAGTAAATTTTCTCATTCAAGCAAAATTTAGCGCTTCCCCATCTCTTCTTTGATGAAATTAGATGCTTATTCCCATGGTTGTTTATAAGCCTATAGAAAAGAAAAGCTTGAATGAGATCAGATCCTTCATTTAATCCCTTTTTTTTACTGAACATTGAAAATATTAACTGTTCCTGTGCTCAATCGGACAAGCTTTGGTTTTCACATATTGGAATACATCTGTTTTCTTAGAATTAATGCTACTTTATGCATGCTGAATGCTATCTTGGTTTCTTATGCAGGCTAGAGCTGGACTAGATTATGAATCCTCTTATGGGAAGGTGAGGGCAATGACACTATTCTGAAGCTCCAGAGAACAACCCCATATTACAAGAGAAATCGGGCACATGTGTGCAGCTTCTATATACGAGGGGAATGCACAAGAGGAGCTGAATGCCCGTACAGACACGAGATGCCTGAAACTGGCGAGCTGTCTCAGCAACATAAAAGATCGATATTATGGGTATGCTCCGTCCTTCATCTTTTTTGGTTATCTAGATGTTTCTGGCACTTATTGATCTCACCATTTTTGTTTCATGAATTGCTATTTTGTGGTCAAAACAGTGTGAACGATCCTGTGGCCATGAAGCTTCTCAACAAAGCTGGTGAAATGCCCTCGTTGGAACCCACGAATGATGAGAGCATAAAAACTCTATATGTGGGTGGGCTGGATGCTCGAATCATTGAGCAAGACCTAAGAGACAATTTCTATGCCCACGGGAGATCGAGTCAATAAGAATTCTTAACGTGCTTGTGCTTTTGTGACGTACACTACAAGTGAAGCTGCTGAGAAGGCAGCTGAGGAGCTATCTAACAAGCTTGTCATTAAAGGGCTAAGCTCAAGCTAATGGGGCCGCCCCCAGCAGCCAAAGCCTGAAGCAGATGGCTCAGAGGAATCCAGACAACATGCGATCACTCATAGTGGCTGCTGCCGAGAGCGGTAATATCTCAACAACAGAACCCCCATCAACAACCGCTCCACCGGTGGTCCACCCAATAATCAGGTTGACACCACATATGCAATATTTTAACATTCCTCCGCCCCCCAGTCTGCAAGATCGTGCTCTGTATCCGTCTATGGAATCCACAGAGAATGGGGGCAGTTGTGCGCTCATCCCAGGATGGTGCAGGAGGATCATCTAGCAGTGGAGACGTAAAATCACACCCAGATAGGGCACTCGGCCGAGTAATCAGGGTTATGGTTTTCATTACAACCCCCACCATCATGGTATGGCCCCACCGACACTACCTGGACAAGGGCAAGGGCAGTATCACCCTCAGCCGCAGCAGCACCCCCCTTACTACCCTTCCTACAGGTATATCCTCCACAGTCTCAGTATCATCAGCAGCAGCATGGCCATCTTATCAGAGTGGTGGTAGTGGCACCTCCTCAAGCTAGCTACAGGATCTACGCTGCAGCAGCATCCGCCACCACAGCAACAGTAAGCCCCATCTGGTTCCCATCTCAGCAGTGATTTCTGTTTAGGGCAGCCCCTTCTTCAACCCAAACGTTGGACGCAGATTGATTTTGTTGTTTTGCACAACGTTAAAAGGGCATTTGAGATCCCACACAGCTGCATTGTATTTTGTACTTTGCTAATTGTTCTTCTCTACTTTACGGTCTCTCTTTTCTGATGTCTCTGTTTCCTCTCTACTAACGGTCTCTCTAGCCTTGTTGTTTTCTAGCTGGACAAAAAAATTAATTAAAATTCTTCGTCAACGATAGACTTCAACGATAGCATAACGGCGGTGGCTCTGAAGTTCTCGAGTTGGTTAGATGCCGATGCAAGGGCTCTGGGTTTCTCCTCCCCTGCTCTCGCTTCTTCCCGCGGGTCTTTCTGTGTGGGCTGTAAGTAGAAGCTAGTCAGAGTTATCCTTCATGCGCGAGATAATTACTGTTTAGACGAATTCTTTCTAAAAGTATTTTATTTTTTATTCCTAATGTCCTTTGAGGATAAAAAATTGTAATCTGTAATACTATTACAAGACATTGATTGGACAACTCACCTGAATAGTTATCATAGATCATGTCTTTTGGTGTTGCACCTTGTTCACATGGTGTTTGAATCACTGAACCTAAAGCTAAAGTAGTTAACTAAAATAGTGTCACAAGTATAACTGAGACAAGAGATCTTGTTGAACCTGCATAAATGGACTTAAAGTTATTAGTACTAACCTAAATATTGAAACAGGGAGAAACTTTTCCTTGAGTTCACATTCGAAGTAACGTGGAAACTATCAGTAGCAAATAGCAAGATGAAGATACAAAGGGTGCAAACAACTAGCATGTTGAGGGAGCCAGAAGACATAGCATAACATTAACATCCACCTTACATCAGTTTGAATATTTTGAGATTAGTACCAAATAGTTTCTCATCCACACATCCGTATATAGATGACGCTAAAGAAACGTGTCAAAATTTCATCACAAGAAATATAATATTTCCTAGAAGGATAGACAAGTCACATACATACACAACATAAATGAGGTGAATATATAACAATTAGTTTCATATCTATCATTAATTGTCAATAAAAACTATTGTCAAGTTGATAAAGTTTAGTAAAACACAAAATATGACAACAAAGTACAAAATAAAAGGGACATAATCGACAATGTAAACCCTCAAGGGTGATACAAATGCTAGAATTCACTCAAGGATGTCGAGGGTTGATAGCTTAGGGATGTAACTAGTATATCCCATGCATGTGTGTCAAAGATAAAAAAAGTTGGATGCCACTTCTTGAACATTTTGTAGGAACATGATGAACATGACATATTAATTGTTTTGGTGAATTTAGGGGCCCAAAACATACAAAAAACAAGACAAATTATCAGTAAAAATTAAAACTCTTCTTCATAGTAGAATCAACCTTACTATCTGAAAATAGCATCACATTACTACTTCATGTGGGTAATCCACAAAATAATTCCTTCTTTTCATACTAAAAGCATTGTTTTCTGTTGCATCTACTCATGAAAAGTGTAAATATGCTAAAGCCTTTCATTTACTCCTTTAGAACCAGCCTGATTTGGAAATGAAGGTGGCTTTCATGCACACCTTCCACAATCATTATAACAACCTATAATGAGTCTGAATCTACAATGAACTTACTAGCTTAAATCTTAATGAATATCTACAAGACTAAGAAGAGTCCTCACAATTTTTTTCTTTTGAAATCAAACGTTAATTATATTAGAAGGATATAACATTCATGAGGCGTTTAAAGACCTCAAGAGGGATCAGGAAGTGCTCAGGAACAAGCTTCAGAAGCATAAATTAGAAATATACCTGTACAAGGTGGTAGAAATCTAACTGACCAGGGTGACGCAGTGTAACACCCCTACTTAATTGGCTCCTAATCATCATCCAAAACATCTCGCTTAACTTAAAATCGCAGCGGTAATATAAACATTATCGAACTACCGGTGCTACCATTCTCACTCGCCCATACGAGTGGTAACATCTCCAACTTAAACAATCATAATACGAAACATTTTCCCGCACTGACAACAAAAGATATACTTAACTTGCCATTCCAATATAAAATATAATCATAGTGAGCATTCTGAGTATTCAAGTCCTATACATGTTTCTACGTTCGTACGTAATACAACAATACCAATTTAAATAACTGTGACTAGCTACCCAGCACGTCCCGCTCTCTGTTGACACCGGAAGATGCATACCTGAAAATGTTTGTTTGTGGTATGGAATCAGCCCCTACTGAGTATGCTACTACATGACTATCATGCCCCCTCAGACCCCCAATTAATTGGTCGAGAGCATGCAGTTCATTTTCATGCATGTCATTTAATATAAAACTGTAAAGCAATAATAATATTGCAGTAAACTTAAATAACAAACAAGCCCCCAACTTCATATATCACACCAACAACAAACCAACTGAAAAGTGTCACAACGCATATATGAGTACAAGGACTCCACTCAACCAAACACATAACAATTCACATCCGAGTACAACGACTCAGCTCAACCAAACACATAACAATTCACATGCGAGTACAGCGACTCAACTCCACCAATACAAACAATTCAACAATTCAACAACGAGTACAACGACTCAACCAAATACATAATAATTCACATACGAGTACAGCGACTAACTCAACCAAATACATAATAATTCACACATGAGTACAACAACACAACTCAACCAATCCACATACACACCACACCAATCATGCTGTTCACATATCATACAGCAGTATATTATAAGCATACTAAACAACGAGCGAGACAGTACGAGAGTTATAGATGTTCGGTTTATTCTCGTCTTGGCCTTAAAGCCCTAAATGATTCTCGCCTGTAATATGAGCTATCTACCTGTTTGTATATTGTTTAGTCTCATGCCTATGACGATGTGTAACATCCCATCTCAATCCAAATGTGGTTTCGCAACTTAACAACATATATATAAATGTCACAGCGGAATTCAATACACTCCAGGACCTTGCCACGGTCTGACTGACAGAATATACCGAACATTAGTACATACAAATCTTAACCAATACATATCCTTCTTACAATCCCTCACATCCTATACATCTTACTAACTCAAATTGCCATACGAGTGTACATGCACAACTCGTAGGCCACACTTAACCCGTAACGCTTGTACCCCATCTTACTCTCGTGACGGCCGCCTCCTGACGTTCACCTGTGTAGTAAAAACAGCCCCCAAAGGGGGTCAGCACGAATGCTGGTACGATCCTCTCATGGCCCCAAGCTAACATGGCTACGACGACTAATTGTCGATAGCATGGAGGTTGATTAGATGCACAACATAATAGAAAGTGCAATAAACAACAAACCAATTATGAACAATCAAAGTTCAAACACAATGAACGACTTAAATGCGTTCCCTTAATTAGTGAGTCAATTATTTCACTCCTTAAGTTATGTTCCCTCTTATTCTCAATCCAATCTTATCTTACCTCAATCTTAGTCCTTAACTTAGTCTTAGAAAACAACCATCCTTTAAACAGGAACGGATGTAGCTTATCTCAGTCTTATAATACAAACCATCCTTTAAATAGGAATGGTTGCAACTTATCTCAAACTTGCTTATATATGCCAACCGTTCTCTCATTAGAACTGGTTAGCCCTTAGTTCGTGTATTTTCGTAGGGCTTGGTTAACCCTAGCCAGCAGCAGGTCACTTACCGGCAATAAACAACATTCTTAAATTGTTGGGGATGTAGGCTAGATCCCCCACACCATCTTAATGCCACCTACCTTGGACTGGATGTCCAATGTAGCTGAGCCGGCAACCGACCCTAGGCAACAAGTCCGAAGACAAGTCCTTAAGCGGAAGTCGGATCTGCTTTAGATACCGACCCCTTTCCTTAGCATGCATGACCAGAGTCAGTCCCGGGTTCCTCACTCCCCCAAGTACCAGTTAGTAGAAGTCTTAAGACAATGTTTGTTGATTAAACCTCTTTCGGTTTTCAACAAACTAATATTAGGGAGTGTTCCTTAGTCTCACACAATTCCTTACTAAACGTTAGTTAGTAGGTTCTCACGGTAAGTTGTGTTAGTTTTCAAACATCACACAACAATACAATAAACATAATGTTCCGGTTGCATGCTTTATCTTGTTTAGTGAGCACACAAAAACAAATAGCACACAAGCCGAGGGACACCTCGTTAGCAAGCAGGTCACAAGAAGAACTGTACCGTTCACCGTCGGTGGTTGCTGTTTTCTCCTTCCGGGTCCCAATTCACAAGTCCTAAAACATTCATTCAGTTTTAGGTTATTAGTTACTTAACTCATCCCAACTTACTTAACCCACTTATCCACCATTGTTCACCGTTTAATATTCACTAAGTCCTTACAGTTTTAACTTAGACTTTTAAGTGCATCATTTCTCATTGTCTCTTATACTTATTCACCCACTTAATTGTCATTAATTCCCACCAAACATGTCCTTAATAACTTTATAATATCAATACTTATCAATCCCCATCATTACCTAACATTTTCCAAGCTTATACACCATTTTTAGAGTGGTCCGGGACCTTGTCCTCAACCTAAGTCCCGGACCCATACCTGGTTCAAACTCTCGGCTGTTTTAATGTGGTGGTCCGGGACTTTGTATGGGACTTAAGTCCCGGACCAATGCAAGCTAAAATCCTCGAGAGTAAATCAGGGGGTGGTCCGGAACTTCTTACAAAACTTAAGTCCCGGACCCTATGGTTGAAGCAACTCTCGGCATGAATTTTAGGTTGGTCCGGGACTTTACCCTGGACTTAAGTCCCGACCAGCTATAGATTTTTGCCCTTTTTATTTTCCTAAGTGCATTTGCACTTGCTCTCTTCATCCATAAATCACCCAAACTTTATACATGATCTTAGGCATGTTCTAATACCAAAATAACCTCTTAAACTTGTCCAATTCCTTCTCTAACCTTATAACCCACTTTCTCACATGATCTCTTAACACTTGTAATATTTTCCTTACACTTCAACATGCAAACTTTGTCTAAAACTTCAACTAACCAAAGTGTTTCCTTTCCACCAATATAACTACTCCTCAAGCATCATCATGCACAACCATGCAAATTCCTCTCTTTCCATTTGTTACTCATCAAGCTAAACTCATGAACTTACCTATACATTTCCTCCCATCTTCTTAGCACCTTAACATTATTCTTCATTAACCTTGTCCATGCTATACCCTCCTTAGACATTTCCATCTCTTTTACCCAATTTACTCACCATTCACATGATCTTACACTCTTATACATTCCTAGTCAATTTCCTCGACAATCGACAACATTCTCCTTCAATCTTCACTCCCATCACCTAAGTCCACTCATTACCATCTAAACTAAAATCTTATTGTTCCACCACTAGTATCCTCTTTGCTTACACAAGCTTCCCAAAATTCTCATTGTTATATTCCCTAGTTCATACCTAAATCATCTTAAGCATTATACACCTTCTCCTTCAAATTTATGCACAAGTCTCACCATTCCTCTTACCATGACTTTGGTGTGTTCAATACACCCTTTTTAAACTCTAATATCCTCATAGACAACTCTAGGTCATTCTAAACCTCAAGAACTACTTAGTTAACTCATTTCCACTCAAATTCCTCTTAATGATCCCTAGTAAATCCTAGGGCATATCAACTCACCACCACCACTTAAACACTTTGTTTTCTACTCAAATTTCGCCATAGCTTCCCTAGTATTTTATCATGCCCAAATGTATTGTTTTCCTCATTCAACCATCTCACACACATCAAGTCCTTCTCATCTTATTTTCTCACCCAAATCAACTCATTCACAACAAACTCAATATGATGCAATAATCTTAAATTGCATAGCACTAAGGCTCTTAAATAACATGGCTCTTAGGTCCTTAAATGACTTAAACTTAAACACTGAATTTCCCACATATAAAAGCTTTCAACCTGCAAATACACACAACAATGCTCCCATAGCAATATAAGTGTTCTCTTAATTCACCTTATACTTATCTTACTAACTTATTTCCATTGGCTCCTTAATCACAAGTTCATAAGCTTGTTTAAATTCTTTTTCCTAGGTTATATAACCCATTACATAATGTAAGCTTTAAGCTTCATTAGTACTCACCTAAAACTCATCCCTTAAAACTTAACCACCATTAGGTAAGCAATTTACCTTGTTTTTCTCAAGTTTCTCTCAAGTTTCTCCTTAGGCTTCTTCCCTTGGGAATCTCGGCCACCATTCTAATTTCCTTTGCCAATGTTCTAATCAATATACAATGACTCCAATGAGTACTAAACAACACACTAACCTTAAGGAATAAAACCTAGGTTAAAAATGTGTTTTAAGGTATTAAATTGAATGTTTTACCTTGGATTCTCAAAACAAGCTTGGATATGAATCAAGAAGGACCTCCTATAGCCCTTGGAGAATAGAATCAAGCTAGAACAATGGATAAAACAAGGCTCCATGAGAAGGTAATTTTGGTCATGAAGAAGAAGTAGTAGAAACATGGTTTTCCTTACATTTTCATTACCTTGGATGAATGGAGAACCAAATGGGCTCTTCAAACTTGATTTTCCTCCATCAATGGAGGTTTCTCTTGGCACCGAAATGGAGCTTTGAAGGATTTGAAAAGATATAAAGCTAGAGCTTGAGCTAACTAAGAATAATATGTGTTTAGTTTTTGATTTGGAGCTAAAATGAGCAAGTTATGGGCAAAGCAAGGTGAGGCAACAATGGAGGCTGCTCTTACGTGAATGGAGAAGAGAGGAGGTGAAGAAAACCAGGGAAGAAGAGAAATGAAGAGAGAGAAGAAGAAAGGTAGGCTAATATAAGATATTTTGCTTTTTAAAAGCAAATAGTAACTTTCTTTACTTTCCTCTCATTTTCCTTTAATTGCTTAGTCATATGGTGACTCCCCACATCAAAACCGGCCCCCTCTTATAATGGAGATATTTATGGTCTTGGTTGACCATCTTATTGACTTATGTTGACTTAAGCTTAATTTGGGCACTATTTGGCACTATTCACAAATTAGTGCACATATTTGTGAAATTTTTGGTTTCCATTGATTTAGACTTCCTAATGTGATACTAAGTAGTACACATGTTAATTAAAGAGTAATGATGGACATTTAGCCACTCAAAACCCCTTTACAAGACAATTTTTCAAAATGTGCTTTAAGACTTCTTAAAGCACATTTTGTGTTTTAACTTGCTTTCAAGCTTGGTTTTCTTTGGTAATTGGTTTAAAATGACCATTAGGATATTACTAAGGTCTTAGCATGATATTTGGGTACTCACCGAAGTCTCTCCAAGCTTAGAGCACATTTTTGCCTTAATTGCCCTTAAGGCATTTTCTTGTGTTTTCCTTGGTTTAAATTGTCTACCAATCTCTCTAAGGCATATTTTAGCCTTACTACATCATATATTGATATTTACTTAAAATACTTAGGTTTGGGGTATTTCACGATGTCTCGTTAAAACGAAGTGTCACTATTCATACCCATATCTCATGGCGAGTCACCCACGGCAGTAGCTACTCCAGCGGTAGAGTCTCCGACCGACGAACCATCTGTAGTCCATTGGAATTTCCCTTGATACTTACAGATACCCACACGACATCCTAGTATCGTTAGTTGATCACAATTCATACCAAGAGCCACATCCTCTTGGTTTATTCATCTATACCGCCGCATCACATTACCATTTTCCTAACACTGCAGACTAATGTCGTTAGTCTAATCCCAAGTATATTAACTCAGGATCCAGTGTTAGATACGAGAGGGGCGTTAAAAAAGGCCAATGCTCCGTATATAAGTCTCGGATATATATATATATATATATATATATATCTTATTATCCTAATGCTACAACGTTTTTTCTGACGTTCGTTATATATACATATAAGATAGCATCATAGCCGCTAGTTCGTTTTATAAATATGTTCATATATACGAACAGTACTGTTATCGCACAACAGTAATATAAGACAGCTTAAATATACAGATCATGTATATTTATTCACACATTCTGACATTCAATCTTATCACAGAATTCACAGAGGTCTGAACTGAGAAAATCCTCAGAGACAATCAAGCCACATAATAACATACCGTGCACTGGAAATATAGGACCATGGAGTATGAATCAAGCTAAATCCGATGCTCCTTGAGATGCCTCTAACAATCTAATAATACGTATCACACTACGTATTAGCATCTCATGTAAAACACTACTATGCGGTACCCCATACCGTCTCTAATCTCTTCCGGTTCATTCCCCATTATTAGATAATAACGTCTCTCGGGTTTTCGGTTTAATTCAGATTAGTTTGGCGTAAATGTTCTCTTGCATGAGTGATAAGATTGTCGTTTATTATACAAATAAACTTATACATTCATTATCGCATGTATATTATTATACACTTGTATATTATATAGTTTGACACTATATTGCATGTATATATTCGATCGTATATCATACATCTCTCCTTAGTATTTATTTCTCAAATGTTAGCTTATCCAAGCTTACATACTTATATATTTCTCATTAAATACTTTGAACTATATAATCCATCTTATTTCATATATTAATTTCAATCTTAGAACATTCTTTAATTATGTCTATAATAATATTCCTCCACTTATGTCATCCTACTTGTGATATTATATGGTTACTCAACCATACTATATAATTCACTCCACATCATATATTTATTTATATATATATATGAATTATGGGTCCATTTATTATATGGTATTTCTTTATAATATATTCATTCTTCCTTAATGAATATTTTCCATATTATAAATGTTATAACCTTTATAATATTATAAACCATATTATAAATTTTCAATTCTAAATATCCCTTAATTCCGAACAGCACTTTATATTTTCTTTTATTTACCAAAACCACCCCATTATTTATATAATGTTACATTATAGTTATATAACATATATTATGACATTTATATCATTATATAATTTATAACCTATAGTTATAGCATGTTATAAGATACCAAACAGAACCCTAACCTGTCTGTTTTAATAAATTCCACATATACTTTCCAAAATTATAATAACCCCAAATGTTATTATATTGTTACACTTATAACATATATCTTATATTATAACATTTTAAACCTTAATATAATTATAACATATAGTTATAACACTCCAAACAGACCCTAGGGTCTGTTCTAAATTAATTTCCAACCCCTTTAACTTCTATATTTGCCAAATGGCCCCCTTTTTAAACATATAGTTTCTAATGTCATTAAAACTATATATTATACACATATCTTATTAAAACCTCTTATATTATTCTAAAAATCACCAAACTATACCAAAGGGTTATAAATATCATTCCTAACCCACATACTTTTGGTAATTGCATTTCTACCCCATTTGTTATCCAAAATGTAATGATAACATAAAAATTATATATTATACATATATAATTCATTCTAACTCCAAATTTAACCAAATAAATTCCTAAAAATTTCTGATAGAACAAGGTTTGTTATAAACTACATTTGTACCCATAATTCTCAGAAATTACCAATACACCCCAATTATTATATATATCTTTTACAAATTAATACATAACTTATTATAAGCTAGTATTTAATTCAATAAATTACCAAATTTGGTCAAAGTCTCCTATATAGTCAACTTTGACTTCTAAATTCAGTTTGAGCCTAAACTCTCGATAATTACAAGGTACACCCCAAACTTTTCTATATTTACAATTTTGACACAAAACTTAATAAAATGTTATAATTTTTATTTAAATTCATTTAAACCCCATATTTCATCTATAATTGCCCACGACATTATATATTTTCTGTAATTACCAGTTTGACCCCAAACTTTATGCTAAGTGCATAAATTAAATTAAATAAGCTTTTAAACTTAAATAAAATGGCCTAATGACATGGCCTCAACCTTGAACTTGTAAAATAAATTACACTTAAATGTCATCAAAAACATTGTAAACTCTTGGCCCTCATACAGAATTCTTCATCAATTACTAAACTTCCACATAATGTCTTAAATTTGACAATTATGTTATAAATTCACTTAATTAATTTAGCTAAACTTTCCATAACATTTCCTAGTCATTTTTAAGTCAAAAATGACCATTTAGATATGTTTACTTACGCCAAAATTAATACAAGCTCCCAAGGTATGAAAACATAAGATTCAGGTGTTGTACCTTGATTTAATTGATCTTTAAGGGCTTGTTTGGCCACGACAGGTTGGGAGGAAATTTTCCACAGCTCTTAAACATGTTTTAGACAGCAAATTAAGATATATTAAAGTTCTAACTTTGAACTAACCATAGTAATACCTTAAGTCATGAAAAATATGAGCTTTTACCTTGAAATTGTAGGCTTATCTAGGGCAGTTCACCCCTGCACTTTTGAAGCCAAATAAGGTGTAAAAAACACCATAAAAGCCAAGGAATAAAACTGGCAATAACAAGGTAGGAATTTACTAGAGTTTACCTTGTCAAAAAATGGCTTAAAATGGAGTTTAAGCTTGAAATCAGCCACCAAATGAAGTGGTGGCATTTGTCACTGATCAAGCATGATAAATGAAGTATTATAAGCCATAGGAACAAAAAAATCAACCGATTTGAAGTAGAGAAAGACTTAGGTGCTTAAAGCACATTTTTACCTTAATTAGGTCTTAAGCTTGCTTCCCCCTTTCTTTTGAGTTTCAGCTGAGATTTACCCTTATCTTTGAACACCAACTCGTGCTAGATGAGTGGATGGAAGTGGTTGGAAGTTAGCTTAATGGAAAGAGGAAGAAAAGATGAAGAGAATGACATATTACATGTTTTGAATGTTTACCTTAATTCAAGTGAGTTGATCTTTGAAGTTGGCTGCCTCCAAGCTCAACTATGGTGAAATGAGAGGGTTTGGAAGCTGGGAGCTTGGCTGTAGTGGGGTGAGAGGAAAGAGAAAGTCAAATTTTGCTTATAAGGTAAGTTTTATTACTTTAATGTTTAGTAAATGATGATTCATCACTTTAGGAAGATATTTTGATCTAAGTGCAAGGTGGCACTCTCATCCCTTCCTTTAAGTTGCCTCTTATCAGTTAAAAGGAGGTCAAGAATTGACCATTGACTTTGCTTAGTCAGCATTACTTAAATTGGCACTATTTCGGTTACTATTCACAAATTAGTACCATATTTCTGATTTTTTGGAAGTCTTTGAATTAGACCTTATAATGTGGTACACTATATTAAATTAGTATAGCAAGGTGTAATCCAGCCCTTAACACCACTCAAAACCCACTTAGAAAGTCAATTTTCTCAAAAACGTGCTCTAAGGAGTTTTAAAGCACATTTTGTGTTTGGACATGTTTTTGAGCTTGGTTTTCTTTAAGAATGGTTTTATTGTTGAGATCTTAGATTGTTTCTCAATTGTTTAAAGATGATTATTAGTCTTATTAGATCATTATTAGACCATTTAATCATGTTTTAGTAGTTAGTAGTATTTCACGTAGAACATCCTACTCTTAGAATGAAGCATCATAATACTAGAACAAAAGTAGACTAAAAACCAAAAGATAGAGGGGTTGGTATGACAGGATTCTTATTTAGGATAAAAGGCCCGTAAGGGGGCCAACACCAAAGCACAAAGGACATAGCTTAATCAGGACATCAAAAGAGGATAGCCCAGCGCGTACCATGCCAAATCCGACAGCTACTCGACGATGGCCTCACATTCATTGAGAGTCCCTGGTGGGTCCTGAGACTGCCTTTAAGGTATCAGAGGCTTCGAGCGGTCTAAAGAGATCAACAGCCAAATTTATGCAATTCTTGGATTTGGAGCGCTTGCCTTTCTTCATATCAGGTTCAGAGCTTGAGGTAGAGCCTGAATCATTGTTGGGACATCAGAGTGTTGCAGAGATAGCCTTTCACCATGACAGAGTCAATCATCACTTGACAGACACAAAGAGTGAGCCTCTTCAATAGAGTCCGCGCAACAAAGAAGACTTCATAGACTCTCTCGTGCTGTTGCGGAAAATCAGGAGTCAACTCGGAACACCTTAAGTGCCACAACGGTCATGAAGTTCTCCCTCAACATACGAAGATCGCGGCCCAAGTAAGAAGACCAATTAAGAGCCGTTGGAAGTTGCCCGCTAAGTTAGTTCCGGTATTTTCGGAACTAACTCCTTCGACCTGCTGTTGTACTTAGAGTATAAATAAGATGTGTAATAGTCAGTTTTAAGTGTGCTTTCATTGAGGATTATTTCAGAGCTTAGAGAGAGAAAGAGAATCGCATTGTAAGCCAGAAAGAGAGAGAGAATACGTACCAAGTTAGTTAGCGCCTTTAGATAGACTCTACCTAGGAAGATCCTAGTTTCACTACGCTTATCATTGTTCTGATTAGAAAGTGTGTTGGGTGAGTGAGTGAAAAACCGCTAAGTAGATCCTTTCTACTTAGTGGGCATTTGTAAGTTATTTTATTTGACCAGGAAATGAAATAGCTTATTGTGTATCTTGCTGAGTTCCACAGAGTCCTTCTCTCTTTTCATCGTTTCGCTACAATTACCGCAAAAGTCTTCCGCACCCTCAGTTTAGTTAATTCGATTGAGTGCCTCTACATCACAGAGTGCTTCTCATTTACGAAGGCTGATTGAGTCAAACCAATCCTTAGACTCACACCTTTGATTGGTTTGAGTTAGCCACCCGATCTTACACGTGGTATCAGAGCCTCGCTTAGGCTAACGGTCAATCAACTAAGCAATGGCAGATCTCTTTGCCAACCAAAACAACAAATGCACTTCGAGCACCCCAGACTCACCTCCACCAACTATGACCATTGGAAAAACGAGATCGAGCAACACATTGAGTCCGTCAACTCTGAGCTTTGGGAGATAGTCACTGGAGGAGATCTTGCAGTTAATCCAGACCGATCAACATGGACTGCTGCAGATCGCAAAAGGTACGAGCTGAATCGACAAGCATCACGTGCGATATATACTTGCCTGTCCATCCCAGAACAAAGGAGAGTCAATCACTGTAAGTCCGCAAATGAGATATGGACACTCCTTCAAGCTACCCACGAAGGAGTCACTGAACTCAAGAAATGCAAAGCTCAAGAACTCCGAATGGACTATGAAAATTTTCTACAAAAACCCGGTGAGTCACTGGAAGAAGTACTTGATCGTTTCTACTTACTAACTACTACTATGCAGGAAGTTAGCATCTTACCAGATAGAGAGAGTGTCTTGCATAAATTGCTGGACAGTCTCAGAGAAGAATGGGCAGAGACAGTAATCTCCACCAAAGCATGCAAGGACTTATCCAAATGGAGCTGTCAAGACCTAGGTTCCTATCTACAATCCGTAGATAAATACAAGAAGAATGTTTGAAAGAAGTGTGGTAATACTTCTTCTCCCTCTTCTAGTAAGACTACTACTTTGAATGACCAAGCCTTGCAGGTTAATTCGACTCAGTTAACTCAAGAAGGAGCCTATGTTGCTGATACTCAAATCAGACAAGCTAAGGCTGAGCTGGTGGACATTATTGTTGAGGAAAGTGAGGCTGAGACTATGGAGGACTTTGTCTTCATAGTCAAGAACTTCCGAAAATTCATGCGTAACCAACCTAATCGACAGAGTCGGTCGTTCTCGAACACCTCTAAACAAATTTTCAATTCTGTCACTTGTTTCAACTGCAATAAACCCGGTCACTTCAAGAAGGACTGTCCTTTACTCAAGAGCCAGTATGGAAAATCTCAAGGGAGATCGCTGATGGCAGCTGTTGGATGGGGCGATTCAGACTCCGACGATCCAGACACAGAGTCTAGCGGCCTGGTATGCCTCATGGCACACGACACAACGAATCCATAATTCCAGACAATGAGGTAACTCGTTCTCACCTTGAAACAGACCTTTACCGTATTTCTCCTATGGGATTTATGACTTTAATTGCTAAAATTGTCTCTGAGACCAACTCTCTCAAAGCAAGTCTCAACAGCAAAATTTCCGAGTTAATAGAGGAGCTCGAAATTTCAAAAGTCTTATGTATGCCTTAAGAGACGAAGCTGAGGAACACAAAACCATCTCTTGTTCTCTCAGGTTAGATCTACAAGATTCAAGGCGTCATGTTGATTCCCTTCAAAAGGAACTTCATGATACCTTAGAACAAACTCAATTTAGACAGGGTGACCAGAAAGAGTCTCTCACCCTGATCGACTCTCTCAAACAAGACCTCACCATCTTTACTGATAAGTGTTGTTCTCTTCAAAATGATCTTAATGCTTCTGAATCCAAAAACATATCCCTGAACACCACTATCAAAAACCTCACTCAAAAACTGAAAGAAAAGGAACACGCTCTTTCCCTTAAACCAGTCAAGTTTATCAAACAAGTCACCTCCTCCGAACTACCTGAGTGGGCCAACTCCAAATCAAAGAAATTAGCCAAGATCGAGATGCTCTTCGCTCTAAAGTAGAACAACTCTCTCAACAGATTGTGAATCTACAATCCGGAGTTCGATCCACTCAATCCACACCCAAGTGGCACAAAGGTAAGTTCGACATTTCAAAGAATATGTCCAAATCCGACAACAGAGCCAAACGATATCAAGAAAAAGAAAAATTCGATTCCTGGTGGAAAGGACAACAGAAATACGTCAATCTTCCACCAACCAAAATTTGTGGTTATTGCGGGAGTCTTGGACATCGAGACAGTGCATGTGATAAATTGAATAGAGATCTCTCTTTTAATGTCAAACGCGTTAGATTGATACTTGAAGCACGAGAAGAATTGAAAAAGTCTGGCTCGAAAAGGGAACCCAAGTACATCTGGGTTCCCAAATCTAACAAATGATCTGTTCTTTTGTAGGTGAAGGCGAATGGAGACAGCTGGTACTTGGATAGTGGATGCTCTCGTCACATGACTGGAGATCCAAATCAATTCAATTCGCTTTCATCCTACCAAGGAGGTAAGGTTACTTTTGGAAACAACAACTAGGGTGAAATCGTGGGAGTTGGATCCGTAAGTAACCCCTCAAAATTTAAAATTGATGGAGTCCATCTGGTCACTGGACTCCAACACAGTTCACTAAGTATTTCTCAAATTTGTGATAGATTCAATTTGGTACTTTTCTCCTCTTCGGATTGTAAAGTTTATGATGAGCGTACAGGTTCATTAAAAGCTGTGGGACGTAGAGAAGGAAATCTCTACAAAATGTGCTTAAACTCCATTAATCCAGACGATCAAGTCTGTCTCAACGTGCATTCCAAAAACTCACTGCTGTGGCACTCCAGACTTGGTCACGCAAATCATAGGCTGTTGAACAAACTCAAAAGTAAGGACTTGGTGATTGGTTTACCCGACAAACCTTTGACACAGACTCTGTCTGTGAAGCATGTGTAAAAGGTAACACACCCGGTCCTCCTTCAAAAGTAAGCCTACTCTCTCTACTAGCTCTCCGCTAGAACTACTACACATGGATCTTGTTGGTCCCATGCGTACACAAAGCAGAAGTGGTAAGAGGTACATCCTGGTCATAGTCGATGACTATTCCAGGTGGACCTGGGTCATTTTCTTATCTACTAAAGATGAAACTTTTACGGAGTTCGTCAAACTCCATAAAATGCTTGTCAACAAATTTTCATTTACTCTAAAACCCTGAGAAACGACCAGGGTACTGAATTTTGCAACAAGTCGTTTGATGAGTTTTGCAGGGACAACGGAGTTGATCACCAAATATCATCCGCACGTACTCCAGAACAAAACGGAGTAGTTGAACGCAAGAATAGAACTTTGGTAGAAATGGCTCGCACCATGCTCATTGACAGTCAACTCACTCCATCTTACTGGGCAGAAGCTGTTAACACAGCATGCTATGTGTTAAACCGTGCGTTGATTCATCCATTCCTCCAAAGACACCCTATGAACTACTCCGTCAACGTAAACCAAGTCTTATACATCTCAGGCGTTTCGGATGTAAGTGCTTTATCCACAATAATGGTAAGGACAACTTGGGTAAGTTCTCTCCTAAAAGTGATGAAGGTATCTTTCTTGGCTATTCTTCTAAAAGCAAAGCTTATCGTGTTATCAATCTGAGAACTCAATGTTTAGAAGAGAGTCCACATGTCAAGTTCGATGAGTCCCACAACGTTGGCTCATCTTCTGATCAACTTGACTTTGCCCCTGATGATTTTCTCACCGATCCACATTTCATCACTGTACCAATAGGAAGACTCCCTGAGTCCCAATCCATCACTCCTCATGATTCTCCAGCAAACAAAAACAATACATCAGAACCTACTGACTCTGACCATACCCCGGAGACACCCATACCACAAAACTTGTCTTTCGACTCCTCTGATAGAGACACAACCCCTCCTGCTTCACGTCGACAGTTCCAGCAAAAATCAGCTCACCCTCCTGAAAACATCATTACCGACCCAAACTCCGGTGTTCAAACACGCCTACAAGCTATGCAAAACCTCTGTGCCTTTGGTGCTTTTCTGTCTAGCACTGAACCAAGAAACGTCAAAGAAGCACTCCTTGATAGTGATTGGGTTACTGCTATGCAGGAGGAGGAACTCAATTCTCTCCAGCGACATGCTGTCTGGGAGTTAGTTCCTCGCCCCACGCATCAACAAACAATTGGTACACGTTGGGTCTTTCGTAATAAACTTGATGATGCAGGACAAGTTTTCAGGAATAAAGCTCGATTGGTCGTTCAGGGCTACAATCAAGAAGAAGGGATTGATTATGATGAAACCTTCGCTCCGTAGCTCGTCTTGAAGCAATTCGCATGCTAATTGCGTTTGCTGCTTTCAAAGGTTTCCAATTATATCAAATGGATGTTAAGACCGCCTTCCTCCACGGCTACATTGATAGAGAAGTCTACGTCGAGCAACCACCAGGGTTCACAGACTCCGTCCATCCCGACTACGTCTACAAACTGTGTAAGGCCCTTTACGGACTGAAACAGGCTCCGCGTGCCTGGTATGAAAGACTGTCTACATATCTATTGCAAAATGGTTTCTCTCGAGGTAACGTAGATAAAACGCTCTTCATTCTACACTCATCACATGACTTACTTCTAGTACAGATCTATGTTGATGATATCATTTATGGTTCTACAAGTAACACCCTCTGTGACCATTTTGCTAACCTTATGAAGCAAGAGTTTTCCATGAATGAGTTAGGTGAGCTCAAGTTCTTCTTAGGATTACAAATTCAACAGGAAAGGGAAGGGATCAAGATCCATCAACAAAAGTACATCAAGGAACTCCTTGATAAGTACAACCTGAAAATGCCAAGAGTATGTCCACACCAAGCTGTACATCTGCCAAACTGCATCCTGATGATGACGGAGTCGGCGTCAATGCCACCGAATATAGAGGAATGATAGGGTCCCTCTTGTACCTGACTGCCAGTCGCCCAGACATTCTTCACGCAGTCTGTCTTTGTGCTCGCTTCCAAGCAGCACCAAAACAGTCTCACCTCAAAGCAGTCAAGCGTATCTTCCGCTATCTTAAAGGTACAAGTACACTCTATCTATGGTATCCACGATCTCCTACTTTTACTTTATCTGGATATAGTGACTCTGATTGGGCTGGTTCTCTCCAAGATCGAAAGAGTACTTCAGGTAATGCACAGTTCTTGGGTCTTTGCCTTGTTTCATGGTCCTCCAAAAACAGCATTCTGTAGCACTTTCTACAGCAGAGGCAGAGTATGTTTCTGCTGCAGCCTGTTGCTCCCAACTCCTTTGGATGAAACAACAACTTCAAGACTATCATGTCACCCAAGAACAGATCCCAATCTTTTGTGACAACAAAAGCACAATCAAAATATCAGAAAACCCAGTCCAACACTCAAGAACCAAACACATTGAAATTCGCTTTCACTTCTTGAAAGACTGTGTCGAGAAAAAAGCTTATCCAACTTGACTTTGTGCCCACACAGAAGATAACTTGCAGATATTTTTACTAAAACCCTTGTCTATAGCAAGATTTGAAGCACTGCGATCAGCAATCGGATTGACTCCGTCTAGCCTAGACGGTCGCATTCCTTGCCACTACCGCAATCTTCAGCAGGTACTCCCTCATGTCTCATAGAGTCTGTCTTTGTTTTGCACTTGAATCAGTGAAATGTGTTTTATTACTTAGCACACCTATTACTCTAGCGCTACTATCCACGTCATCTATCCGCACCCAACCCGCCTAAATCGTCGCCCTTAATCTCACCCTACCCGACGTCGCCGCATTTATCTCACCTGACACACGCCATCTCTGCAACTTCCAGCCTTTATATCTATCACCCGTCCACTCCATCTCTCTCACTTCCACTCCCTTTACACCCAAGCATCCTTCAAATTTCAAATGGCCGGCATCAACTTCAACGGAATCAACATCCCAGCTGATATTTTCGCCGATCCCATTCGCCTTCAGGCGTACCTCCAATCGATGGCAAACCCTAATCCATCTCCACTCACCACCACCACCACTCACTCTCCCACTAAAACCACCGCTACTTCGTCTCCCACACACTCCTCCACACCACCACCTGAAACCCGCGACCCATCCCTCATCAAACACCGCCATCGCTGCAAGAACAGAAATTCTTGAAACCGACATTGAGGAGGTCACCCCAATTCAAACCCTGCCACCGTCTCCAACACCACAAGCTTACCCTCCTGCCGAAAACCATCCTACCGATCAACCACAAGCCCATACCAACAAATCACCCAACAAATCCCCTACACCCCCCCCATCACCCGCTAAATCCGCAACACCACCACAACACCTCACCCAAACCCGCAAGAGAAAAGGCCAAACCTCTACCCGACCCACAGCAAAAAGAATCATTCGTTCTTCTGTCAAGGCACAACCTGTCTCCTCTGGTTCCGGTGAATCGTCTCCAGTCCAAGAACTGCACGGCCAGTCACGATGCCTCTACTGGTGCTACCTTCGCCAAAGATCAAAAAACCACCGAAGCCGCACCGACGGAGTGTGAAGGTCGACCCATTCACTCAACGTTACATGCTCGGGGACCCTGCCTCGGAACGGAATATCGTCAGGGTAAGTTCCTCGACTTTTCTTGGGCTCTATCTTCCAACCTAGGGGAGTTAGTTACTATGTTAGAAGTTCAGGGGTGGAAACACCTCTTCTGTAAGATTACGGAGTGTGGTCCCACAGAGTCTGTCGACTTCTTTCAAAATCTTGTCATCCGAAACGGTGTGCACAGTCTGTCAATTCCATCCCCCCCAATTCTCTTGATCTTGCCAAATTATTGGCGTCCCTGCTACTGGCCTGTCATTCTATGAGAAAGGAGATTCTTCCTGAGATCCCCGGGGTCCCACAAAAAAAATATCTTTTTTCTCCTCCAAGAAAAAGATTGGCTCCCCATACCCCGTGGCGATCTCTCATTTTACACCAACTCCTCCACATTCTGGTCATCAAAAACATTGTCCCAAGGAAGGAAGGAAATCTCATGGTCAACTGCTTGGACCTCACCATAATGTACTGTATCATCAATCGTCACTCTATCAATCTGGCACATATAATTCTCCATCACCTAGCCCAGTCGGTTGACACCCCGAAACACTCCTTGGGGTACGTGTTCTGGTTGCCTCGCATATTCAAATTCTTTCAGGTACCCTTGGCGACTTCGACGCCAGAGTCCATCGAGGAGGCAGACACCATCAACCTGCGGTATCTGAATCGGCTGACTTCTATCGACAAATCAAAGCTGCTGCCCCCACCATCTACTCCAACGACGGCGGGGACATCCACTTCTCAAGAGGCAGTCCCTCAAGCTTCACTCCTACCCCTCCTGGAGAAAGTGGAGCGACTTATTGCGCATGCAGCCGAGCTGATTCAGGGCCAGACGCGGATGATGGACCGACTCGCCGAAATAGAGACGACAGTGGCGGCCTTGTAAGACCAACTCCTTGACATCCAATCCACCTTAACCCCAAACCTTAGAATGACGTGTGTGTGTAGTGTTAGAACTTAGGTTGTTTTTAAGTTCTAAACACTTTTTGTTTTTTGTGTGCATACTTTGACTGACTTTTTGATACTGTGGGCTTCCCTCTGATGAAAGCAAAAGGGGGAAGCGGTGAATCCCGTCTGGTGTACGGGTTATTCTGCTGCTGTTTAAACTGCTTCTGGATTTGCGCTGCTGGACCACGTGGTCTAGTGATTTAACTGCCTTATATACTATCCTGCCTATTACACTGCTTATTTATCGTTTGCTTGCCTGGAGTCCCTCTCCGATCAAGGGGGAACCTAAATGGAGTCTTTGAACTCAGTTGCTACTGCTGCTATTAAGGGGGAACTTTGACAGGGTCGGTTCCCCTAGTCCTTGTGTTTTTATTTCAGGCTCCATCGGGATTCACGAAGGTTTGCTATCATCAGCAACAAGGGGGAAACTGTTGGGACATCGGAGTGTTGCAGAGATAGCCTTTCACCGCGACAGAGTCAATCATCACTTGACAGACACAAAGAGTGAGCCTCTTCAATAGAGTCTGCGTAACAAAGAAGACTTCATAGACTCTCTCGTGCTGTTGCGGAAAATCAGGAGTCAACTCGGAACACCTTAAGTGCCACAACGGTCATGAAGTTCTCCCTCAACATCCGAAGATCGCGGCCCAAGTAAGAAGACCACTTAAGAGCCGTTGGAAGTTGCCCGCTAAGTTAGTTCCGGTATTTTCAGAACTAACTCCTTCGACCTGCTGTTGTACTTAGAGTATAAATAAGATGTGTAATAGTCAGTTTTAAGTGTGCTTTCATTGAGGATTATTTCAGAGCTTAGAGAGAGAAAGAGAATCACATTGTAAGCCAGAAAGAGAGAGAGAATACGTACCAAGTTAGTTAGCGCCTTTAGATAGACTCTACCTAGGAAGATCCTAGTTTCACTACGCTTATCATTGTTCTGATTAGAAAGTGTGTTGGGTGAGTGAGTGAAAAACCGCTAAGTAGATCCTTTCTACTTAGTGGGCATTTGTAAGTTATTTTATTTGACCAGGAAATGAAATAGCTTATTTGTGTATCTTGCTGAGTTCCACAGAGTCCTTCTCTCTTTTCATCGTTTCGCTACAATTATCGCAAAAGTCTTCCGCACCCTCAGTTTAGTTAATTCGATTGAGTGCCTCTACATCACAGAGTGCTTCTCATTTACGAAGGCTGATTGAGTCAAACCAATCCTTAGACTCACACCTTTGATTGGTTTGAGTTAGCCACCCGATCCTACAATCATCCACCGCATCCATCTTTGTTGTAGGGGTGAGTAAACAGGGTGTTTATTTCGGTTATCAGAAATAACCATTTTTTTAGGTTCGATCACCATATTTTTTAACCGTTTGTACAAAAGTTTGGTTATTCGGTTAAAACGGTTATCCGTAATAAAGTACGGTTCGGTTAAGTGATATTTAAATTCAAATTTAGGTTATCCGTAATAACCAAACTTTTGTAAAAATAATTTAATAATTATTTCTTAACCTAATAATTTTATTTGATATTTCACTACTCACTCAAGTTGGTTTTTGATAATTTCGGTTATTAAGAACGTTTGCTTTTTTCGGTTTTTAGGAAGTTTGGTTATTTTGGTGATTTTAGGAAGTTCGGTTATTTTGAAACTTTGGTTATCAGGAAGTTAACGGTTACTAGTGTAACATAAAAATGGTTATCAGTTAAAACAGTTATCGGTTAAAACAGATATTAGTATTTCAAACTTTGGTTAACGTATATTCGTTTTAACCGTTTACTCACCCCTACTTTGTCGCACCTAAGAAAATATATCTTCCGACGCTCTTACCTCCAAAGTCAAAAATGAAAATTTTGAGCGGGGTAGCATCCTCATCTTCATGACCTTTCACGACACCCCCATCGAGCCTTGGTGAGTGGTCCTATGGGCTGGTGCATGGGTGAGCAGACTCGTCGGACTCTTTATCATTCTTGTTTGTAGGAGCATGAGCCTGGGGAGTAGGGGATGGGGATGGTGGGCGATCAATACCACGAACAATACGACATGTAATGATCCCAAAACTGGGCTAGTTGAGACCGTTACACGCACACACACTTACTACCTAAGATACGCAGGCTATTGAACACTTACTCGGAACCAGAAACGAATACTTGTATTAACTAATTTAAAGGTTTACAAACCTAAATAAAGTAAATACATAATCTCAAACGAAGGCCCGTAGGCTACCGAGTAGTCAAATACAACATAAAGCTAAATAGCGTCTCAACATAAGTAAGCTAAACTCCACAAAAATTAGAGGGCATAAGTCAAAGCCAATCAATTCACAATGCATATATATATATATATATATATGGAAAGGGGTGAGCAACCTCAGCTCAGCAGATAGAAAACTTCATCAACGAAGTTGCTCAATATTTTTGAAATAGAATAACGATATAAAAGCAGAAGCATAATGAAGTAGAGATTTCTTAAGTAGAGATTTCGAGGAAAGCGATTCACATTAAAAAAAGAGCAAAACTTTAACTAGATCACAAATCAGAGTGGGACACTATTCCTAAGCACACACTCAAACAGAAAGGGTCAGATATCCATGGATTGAAAGATCGCTCGACAATGCAGAAATGATCTGTAGACAAAAGGGCCTGTCGACCCCTAGAATAGAAACGAGGAAGAACACGTGCACATAACAGAATGACGCCTATGTAGCATGCTATGGGATAGCCTGACCCGACCATCCATGACTTAGAAGCAAAGTACTAGGTCCCAAAATAGAAATTCAATCTTTCCCAAACAGAAGTGCATAAACAATGCCACAATCATGTGTAAAACACTTTTTCAGACTTAGGGAATACAATCCCGTAAACAGAAGCCAAAACAGAGCTCAAACAAACAATTTAGGCAAAATCAGAAGCTTGTCTAGACATGTGTTTGGACTTACATGTCCGAACACAGGCCGAGACTCAAGTACAAAGAAGTATGGATAGAAGTCCGACAAATTATACGTGGTGAAGTCCGGACACATGCCGAAAGTTAAAACAGTGGGAGCACTGGGTGTGTCCAGACTTGTGTCCGGGCTTGCAAGTCTAGACACAGGCCGAGACTTGAAACCCAGAACTCATCCTCGCACCTTGTCCGGACATACAAGTCTGGATGGAAGTCCGGACACGTTCAAACTTGCAAAAATCAGAGGGCTCCAGACACACTATCCGTACATGGAAGTCCGGACGTGGCAAAATCAGAGACGATGAATAACAAATTGATCCACAAAAATAATGCCACAAAACCACAAATTAACCAGAGAAGAAACACAAGAACCATGGGGGTTTTGATAACTCAAAATGACAACAAATCAGAGGATAAACATCAGTAAAAATGCATCAATTGTCAAGAACACAAAATCCCAATTAATGTAACTCCCCATGGGCAAACAACAATGTCAAATCAGTTTACCACCTACCTCGACCTATGTGTAGAATTCTCTCAACTAAGCTGCACAACGAACTAGACCACACCCAAAACTAGAGCAGGTCACTGATTTTACAAATCGACAAATGGAGAACCCAAAATCAGAACAAAACCAAACGAGGAAGCGACCGAAACCAAACCGGAAATGCAGACACCAACCTGAACACAGACAAAGAATCAACAACAACGAAGCCTCAAATCCACACATAGAGCAGCAACAAAACTAGCCAACCAACATAGAAGATGAATGCTTGGAGAAGCAAGAAGAAGAAGAAGAGGGAACACTGAAAATCCGACAAGAAAATAAGAACGAGAAAAGGAAACTTCCTTTTCCTAAATTGTTACCTTAATTTGATTTGCAAAAGACCTTTTACCCCTCATCTATTCCCTCTAACCACAAAAAAGCTTATAAGAAACAAATCTAACTTAACATAAGGTCGCAATATAAAATCCAACTTATAATAAAATCTAGGTTACAATATGACATGTCTCACTACATTCCTTAAGAGTAGCCTTCTTCCCCAAGCGTAAGCCTGAAGCCCTGAGCCAAGGGCCATAGGGAAAGACTCTCATAGGTGGATCCGATTGCTGAACCCTATTAAATGGCATGAAGAAACATACCACAATGAAAAAAATGATAGGCATACACTCATAGGTGACCTGCAAGGAAAGGTCACATCCTTCAACAGAGACTGTTAACATTGAAGGACCATAAGGGTAACATCCAACAAAACCTTGAGATGCTAGTAGTTGCCATTCACACATACTTCTTCATCATTAAAATCAAAAGAACTTCCCAGACGGTTACCGATACACTAGGCGAACATCTTGATATGAAAAAGAAAAGGGACATCATGGATTCTTATTCAAATAGGAAGCCATTGAAACTCATGATCTGCCAAAGCCAAAAACTTGTCGATATGCTAAAGAATTAGGAGGGAACCATTGTAAGACCATGGGCCTTTGCTGAGAACAGATTGCACTAGGTTGTGGCGATCAAACTCGAAGAAGAACATGTTTTTGCCCGCACTTCAAACCTTAAGATTTCTTTCCATTTCCATATCTTGCTAAGAGTGTTCCTCATGGTTTGGACATCAATTCTTTTGGTGGTGAAGATCTTTCCAACAGGCAGCGATCGAAAAAAAAGTTGAAGTTCCTTCGACCACATCATCAAGAGAAGTCGTTGCATCCTCCTCAGTAGTGCACGAGAGGTCCTCACATTTGGCTGAAATCTTGTCGACGGGTTTGCATGATGATAGAAACAAAGCAAGAAGGATATGATGAAGGAGTTGAGAGTGGAGCTCAAAAGAATAAATCATCAAAGAGGAGGGGAGGGAGAGAAGGCTTGAACAATATGCATTGAGGGAAAAGAGAAAAAGGGTAGGGGAGAAGAGGTAGGGGTGCCCACTCTTACATGCATGCAGTGTCTCACAAGTCATACTCTCGAGCAATCTAAAGTAAGTCAGATCTTTGGGAAACGTGAGATTTTCCTGCCACTATCATAGAGAATGTTCTGGGCGAAGCAGTATTGGGCAAGAGGCAGTGGGTATCGGAGAGGGCATGGCCTGGGGCGATGAAATCAAGCAAATTGGACTGGGACTTGCATTGCAAAGGGGCGTCATTGTGAGGGGAAAACCTCATCGAAGAGGAGGGTCAGGGATAGGATAGCTAGTTAATGAGGAGGGGATTCTTGCCAAGGAGAGAAGAGGGACCTCCCGTCAAGGAGAAGCATGAAATGAACTAATTGAAGCAAGCCATATTTTGGGAGCTCACACAATGAAACCTCTTCAAATGGATAGATCCTCAATTAAGCAGTTGAAAATTTGTTTTCACTATCTTCAATTAACTCTCACCACTTCCCTAGTCATGACTAATTTTACAGATTATCTCCTAGCCCCATATGAGTTTTCCTTCAATACTCTCTCATTGGGGGGGGGGGGGGACCCAAGCAATGCCTTTCATCATTCTCGTCTTTGTCCTTTTATCTTTCAAAAACAAGCCACTCACAAACATATATATGTTGAGCCATTTTTAAAATGATCTAATTGGTTGTTGTTTTGGTCCTCTACCCTAAATATTCTTCCACCGTGCTAAACAATGAACTGTTATACATAAACAAAAATTGATAACCTAGCCATGCCATATTGCTTTTCTATATTTAGTTTTAGATTTCCACGTTACTATCTCGATCCACCAATTTAGAAAAACTCGGATTCATTACTTGGAAGGTCTAAAGCAAACCTAACAAGCACATTGGATATCACGCGCCACATGCAGTCTACCTTTTACATGAATTACAATTTTCCATGTTAGTATATCCTATCATGTATCTAATAACAATAGTCATGAGCTTCCATAAGTGGTAAGAAACTTTAAGATTTTCTTGGGCATTCATTGCTAGATTAACCTTCATATGTCATATGTTTGTTCACTCTCACTGAAAATCATAGAGTAGGTTGAGGCAACCATTGTATTGCCTTTAATTGCATGACTCCTTCCAAACCATTCAATCACTTTGTGATCTATGAAACAAAACTTCGCTTGCCAACAACTTTTCAGCTCCACTAAGAACTTAATTGTTAAAATATTCCATTCACATCCCTCTATTTCAATTCTCTAGCCTTCTAATAATCACCATCTTTCATTTTCCCTTAATGCACTTCACGTCAACTAAGCCAATTGTTTATCAACAAGCCATATTTTTAGATACTGATTTGCTTATCGTTTTGGATAAACCAAATAATGCCTTCCTCCAACCAACTATGGCAATGGTCAACTTAGGGATGTCAATCTTGACCCGAACCCAAAATCCGACCTGAAATCAACCTGTAAAAAGTAGAGTTTAGGTTGAGATTTTTGACCCGAAAAGATTTTCGGGTCGGGGACGTGTTGGGTCACTAAACCCGCTCCGGTTCGGGTTGAACCCGCCAACCCGTAACCTCAAAAATTTAATTAAAAATAGAAGATATGTTATATTCAATGAATTAAATAGTTTTTAATGATTAATTTATGACTAAAATAAACATTTAATCAGTAATTTATGATTAAATATAGTACATCATAATTAATTAATATTCAAATATTATATTTACTTATTATATAATGTTACATTTTAAAAATAAAAGATTTTAAAAAATTGGTCGGGTTCAAGTCAACCCGCTACGGGTTCGGGTTGAAGAAATGTCACCTGCTCCGAGTTCAGGTGATGTTCGGGTTAACCTAAACTATTTTTGGACCAGGTTCGGGTTGAGTTTAACCCGACTCAAAACCCGATTTTCACACCCCCTAGGTCAACTCCATTTTAGGTCCAAGGTGGGTTAGACGGCTCTTCATATTGCATTTCCACTCAGAAGCCCAAGCCCGTGAAGATTTTGGATTTTCTCTCAACTTTAAAGCAAACTTGGTGAAACAGGCTCTATTCTTTGCAATACTCGCTTAGGCAGCCCCTCACAACCTCAACGTGGTTAGACACTTAGACTTGCCAACTAACACCACATCGTCGGCAAAGAAAATATGCATTATTTGAGGTTTACATGGTAATATGATTGACAACAAAAGGATATATATATGTTCAAATGGAAATGAACCCATCACTAAACGCCAACTATATAAGATTCATTTGTTGACTTGATTAAGAGCTTGTCTATATCTGGTGTCAAATGAAGTGTTGCACCAAAGCACAAAAAAAATAAGAGCTTGCACAAGCAAAATCTGGTGGATAAGTTGGTCTGACCAATATATCTTAACAATTAAAATGATACAGTCTCGCATGATTTTAGTTTCCAAAAAACTCACACAACAGATTTGTATATGCATGTTGATGTTTTTTTTTGACAAGTGGCTGGAATTTCAGCTTAAGAGCGATACTGAGGTTCTAAATGAACCCTTCTCACAATATGGTAGTGTTGAGTTTTGAAACCAGAACTTACTACACTACCAATCAAACAGAGGTAAACTACTTGAAACAAGTATGTTCTAACATGTAATTGTGGAAGTTTTCCTCTTGTTTGTCAGTAAGTTAGGCGCAAAGGGAGTACTACGTGTATCACATCATTATTCTATCCGTGCGAATGTTGTAGAGGAAATACACACACTAGCTTACTTAAAAAATTATATCTGGTAGCCTATATAAGCTATTGATCAATATGAAGAGTATACTGCCACACAACGTGACCGTATAGGCACCTGGATCTATTGATTAAAATCATGAATCTCTATGCGTTGAAGATAGGAAATGAGATTTCAAAAACAAAAGTGGGATGAGATTAGGACGTGTCAAACTTTTTTTAGGGTTTCACGGTGAGATGAGAGACATATTGAGTATGTGTTAATGGACTACAAGGGTATTTTAAGAAAATCTTAAAATCAATTTGTGGAAAATTCGGTGCTAGCAGGGTATAAATAATCCCGCATTAACCTTGCTGTTAAGAAAACTAATGATGTTTCCATCTTCTTGACCACATTTATTCTTGAAGCTGGTTCCCAGCACGGAGAACACCGGATCCTCCGAGTTGAGATCTCGACCCCAAGAAGACTAAGTACATTTTTTACCCAGCCAGATTCTACCAGATCACACCAGTCGAGACCTCAACCATATCAACCCGGCTCCGACACCAAGGAAGCACTCAGGACCTAGCACCCATGTCTCTAACATCTTATCCCGTCAATCATGTCGAACAACCCGCCACTACCAACTTAGACACCCCTCTGACATACTATTAATATTGTGTCCTTTCCATGATGAAGGGGCAATCAAGCCAGGGAGGAAGCTTCATCCTTGATAGAGCTATCCTGGGTGACACCAGCTCTATCCTACGGGGAAGCAACCTATGTCACCAATCCGGCTGGGAGACGAACAACGAGCCGGAAAGGCGAGCCAGTCTACTTTCTCCTTTCCTATTGTTAAATACTGATAATCTACAGGCTAGAGTGTAATCTGCGGATTTGGGTTGGGATTACCTCTCTCTGTGATTTAGATGGTGGTTATAGTTAGCAAGTAGCAAGGAAGACACCGAGATTTATGTGGTTCGGTCTTGAATGACCTAGTCTACGGGGGTTGGACAAAGGTTCTTAGTAGATTTCAGTGAGTACAAGTGGAGAGAGAATGAGTATTTCAGCTGCTCGTTTCTTATCTCCTTTGTCATGTGTTGTGTAATAAATGTGACATTGATTGCTATTTATAAGGGAATGGATACGGAAAGTGGCAAGCTCTCCCAACTTGCTGCCTTTCTTGCTAGCCAGGTTGATGACGCAGACCATGCCACGAGATGGGGTTGATGTTACACAGGATAGGTTGCTGTCAGGGACAAAACTTCCTCGCTTTACTTCGGCTGCTCATACTTAATTGTAGAAAGGACACTTGTTGTCTTGGGGCATTAATGATAAGTCAGAAAGGCGTGTGAGTTGGTAACCATGGATGCCTTAGGCGGTAATGATGGGTTGTCTGATGAGACTGATTGGACTGAATGCCAAAGGGGTGGGTACTGAGTCATGAGTGCTCTCTAAGTGGCGAAGGGAGCGATTGAGGCTTCGGATGGCAGTGCCCGACTATCTTTGCCCAGCTTCGAGGTAGGTTGAAGTCGGTTTTCTGGATTCATTGCTTGCAAGCAGGGACATTCCGCGGCTAAGGTCTTTAATCCCAATCGTTGGTTTGTCACCCAGGTACATGCAATCATAAGAGGGAAACATGATTAGCGCTCTTAAAAGTATGGTTAGGGTATGACTAATTATACCATGACAACACCTATAAAATAGCATTTAATGTCTCCTTTATTACCACACTCACACTTGTACTCTCTCTCCTCGCTTGTATTATCATGATTCTACTAAAAACCTCCAACAACCCCCATGGACTAGATCATCCATGATCGAACCACGTAAATCTCTGTGTCATTTTCATTATCATTAACCATAACCTATAAGTCTCCTATTACCTCACCCCTTAAAGAGTTAATCTAAACCTATAACACATATCACACTCTAACATTCAATAATTTAATAGTTGAAGGAGGGAGATGGGTAGGTGAACTCAATTTCTGCAACATCTATCTATATTTTTCATTGAGTCATTATAATTGCATTCTATTGTCACATTAAAATGTTTACACTTTGATAATTTTTTTTGCTAATTTTAGACTAATTGTGAAAAGTATGATAACTTAACAAAAAACTAATAATTCACTCAGTTATTACCCCCTGCACCCTCTCTTACCGGTTTATCTTCACCTCATAGTTAATATAAAAATAGTGATCTAGTGATTGTGTGATCAAAAGCCATATGAAGGATTAAACATTTATTGAAGAAAGGATCGATTTATTGTCTATGTTGTTGAAAATGTTACAAATGACAACTGTATATGATGTTTAATACCGAGGCACTAATTGAATATTTATACATAGAAGTAAGAGCTTTAACTAATTCTAGCTAACTAATGGTACATTAGTACATTAGATAACAGTATTGCTTATAATGACTAACGGTGTTAACACAAATACCAACACTCCCCTTCAAGATGAGGGGTGATTAGCTTCGAAATCTTGCAATGTTCTGGATAAACACAACTTGATTCTTCTTAAATTATTCCTGGTCGATACTCCCCTTTTTGTAGCTTCTAAGGATCCTGTTTGCTTCAAGAAGGTCTGATAATCTTTTATTGTGATAGTCTTAGTTAGAACATCAGCTATCCTTCTTTGTCCTGGGATATCTAGAAGTGTGATGAAATCATTTTATATTTTCGCGCACCAAATGACAGCCCAAGTCTATGTGTTTGGTGCATTCATGGAATACCGGATTTCTTGCAATGAATATAGCAGCTTTGTTGTCACAATTTATTGGTATCGGTGTTATTCCTTGAACTCAAATCTCATGAAGTAATCAAGGCAACTAGGGATGTTGCTATAGGAAATATAAACAACAATGCAAAGTGCTAAATGCGGGCAAGTGCACCTAATTGTAGTTGTAATAGGAGTGTCGTTCCACTAGGAAATCGATTATCTATCTCCCTAGTTTCGGTAAATGGTAAAGAAACAGTAATTAAACGGGGGTTTAGCCAACAACAAGCTCAGTGATTCAATTCAAGAAAATTAGAAAGTTAAACAAGGAAACAAAAAGTTGTTTTAATGAATTGGAAGGGAATGCACCCTATGATGGTTATTATCACCTAGCCTCACCCCAAATTCACTCTCAAACCTACTTCACTCAAGTTGTCTATTAGGACTAGCGTAATGACTTTCCAAATCATGGAAAAGTCAAATCTTACTTATCTAATTCTAACTCTCAATCAAGTAGAATTAAAATCACTAAGTAGCATTAATCTCAAGTCCACACTAATAGCCCTAAATTTCACTAACTAATCAAGATAGCACAATTTAGGGTTCCTATCTCTCTTGGTCACAATCTCCAAATAAAACTCATATGTTGTTGGAAACCTTCATAAATGCCATAAATGATCAAGTTATAACATTAAATAAGCAAGAGATAAAACAACTATCAGAAATGAAGTGTGGGTTTACAAGCTAGTTTGGGGGATGTAGAGTCAAATACCCATCCCAAAGTGCAATAAAGGACTACTCAAGAATCATAAAGAGAAAATAGAGAAGAGAGTGAGAAAAAGCCATGGAATAAGGTGAGATAACCTCCAATGGTGGTGGGGATCCTCCTCCTCATTTCTCTTGTCTTTTTGCTCCAAGGTAAGCCATTTCTCTCTCCTTTCTCTTGTTGGCCGAGGGCTTTCAAAGAGGTAGTGAAAGAGAAATGCCAAGTTTCCTCTTTTAATTGTTGTCTGGAAAATTTGTGTGGGTCGGCCCGTGGGTCGGTCGGTCGGCTCTGGTTGGGATGGCACATGAAGTACTTAAGTCATGACCGACCCACACTCTCTGGGTCGGTCGATTCCAGTATGTTGGGCGTGCGGAGATCACATCTGACCGACCCAGTCTGAGTTGGTTTAATGGGTCGGTCCTGCTCCAGGGATTTTCTCTAACTTGCGCGGGGCCTAGAATCTTCGTCGTGGCTCGGAATTGCTCTCCGCTTGCGGTGTTGGAAAACTTGAGAGAGGAATCTGTTGATATGATCCAATAGCTCTAAAAGAACCAAAATTAAGCTCAAAATGAGCTTTTACATATCAATAGACCAAAATATATAAGTTCACTATTAATCAGAAGAATACTCCATAAAGTGGTGAAATAGGTTATGCACCAAGTAAAATGAAAGTGAATAAAGACCTTAAAATAGTATTATTTCACCACTTATAAACTCCCCCACACTTATCTATTTGCTTGTCCTCAAGCAACGCTAGAGACCCTAAATGAGGAGAGAAATTTAAAGCAAGCAAGTGTTTAGATGAATTCTTGAATTCAATTGAGTAAAATTGTGAAAAACCTCAAGGGGAGTGCAACCAACCTACTCATGGTGATATGGATGTGCTTAGGGCTAATAAAAAAAGAGTTTCAAGGTATGATCTAGAGTGCTTCCAAGTTCTTAAAGATTATGGAACTTAGAGAACTTTTACCATGGCCAACTTCTCTCAAGAATGGGCATTGAGGAAAAACAAAAAAAAAAAATAGAGATTTGCATTGATTCACTTTTCAACAAGATGTGAGGGGAAGATAATTAGGCATTTTGCCTTGCTTTTATGAACACTCAACTCTAGATGAGAAGATAGAAAGAACCCCTAAGTAATAAAAGCTCACCAAGATAAGGATTTATGGTGGCACCACAAAATACATGCTCCTCAAGAGAGAACTTTTGAAAAAATTTGGTGAAAAATTCCAAAAATTCATAGAATAACATGCTTACTATAAATGTAACTCCTACATGGAAGCTATAGATATGCATTAGGAAATTGAGCAAGGTGCCAAAAAGAAAAGGTCATTTCCCCCACACTTGAATGGGACAATGTCCTCATTGTTCAAAGCAAAGCTCAGGAAAAACAAACAGAATACCTTTTTGAAGCACTAACCATAAAGTAGGTAAAAAGTGTAATGCATTTTGTAAATGTTAAAGGGTTAGAGAACTAGTACTCCCCTAATAAGGTATGAGTTGTGGCGGGGTTCCCCCACACTTGCTAGTGTTCGGGGTCATAAAGCGCTAGCTCTAACAGTGAAGAGTCGAAGATCCTAGGAAAGATTCACAAGAGTTCCTCCAGAATTTTGTGCTAACTCATCCTTAAGGTGTTCTTGTGTTCAGTTTGTATATATCTACAATGCACAACAAAAATAACTAGGCGTAAAAGTAATTTTGAGGAATACGCAAAAAGCCTATAGTTAGTTACCAAAAGGGGACTCATAGATCAGTCCTAAACCATAATATTTGAAAGTACAATAGACAAAGTAATAGAGTTGAAAATAAAGTACTACAAAGTGAGAGTACAAAATTCAAATGAAAGAAACATAAATGAGAGTTAAACGAAAGATAAAGGTTCAGAAAATAATGACATTCCGACATCTAGGATAGGCTACTGGAAGGGGGGACCACCACGCTCAAGCTGCTTGCAAAGAGACTGGAGCTAGGCCTCCATCTAGTGCTGATGCTCCTCCAACCGACACTGACGCTCTACGACCTAGCACTGGTAAGCCTTGAACTGCTCCTGAGTAACAATATCGGTCGATGGTGGAGGAGGCAGAGCTAGGAGTGGAGTGGAAGCAGCGCTGTGAGTGGAAAGACTAAAGAAGGAGGACGCACCGCTGCTCTGGCTCTATGTAGCGTTCTGCCTTCTGCCAACCGGTGTTGGTGCGAACAAAGCCCATCCGCCAGAGAGAGTAGTCGTAAATAGGGTCCATAGGTGGGCTAACCAGTTCACCCTCAATGGGTTGCACTCCGAAGTGGGAGAACTGCCTCTGCAGGAAGTGAGGAAAACCCAAGTGCTAGGTTTCCTTCTTCTCAATAATGTGGCAGAGTTGAGACTCATGAGGTCCGAGAAGGAGAGTGGCTTGTCGGGATCAGGCGCGACCACGTAGTCCATGAGGTAGCAGTTGGTGGCATTCAGCTCTTGATTCCACTGGTAAGATGTTCTGACGGATGAGCGCTAGCGATGATCCGCTTCACCGGATCTCGCACCATGTTTAGGGTCATGGTGACCCTGACATCGTCTCGTTCTGGTTCTTTCGTCATTTTTGGACCGGGAGAGTGTTGAGGTAGTGACGCGGTGGGCATTTAGGTCACCCATGGATGAAGAAGGAGTGTGGTGGTCTTCATTGGCTAATCATTAAACTGATGGATATCCGGCCTTCGATGGTGATCGCACGACCACTGACATATGATGTGACCTCTCCCATTTTTTTTCTCTGCCGTAGGCATAGAATCTTTGATCAGGCGGGGGTGTATTGACCACCCATGGACAATAGGTTGCTCCATCCAAGGTAGTCGAGGTAGAGCCCTAGCTGTAGATCCACCACGAGCGCGGGATCAACTGTGCGCTCTCAGACTATCTCATGCCGGCGGTTAGAGTGAACCAGCGCTTGGCATCTTCACTGACGAAGATGCCATCAATAAGACCGTGGCTTGAGTATCCTAGGTCCAAGTTAGGCTCGGTGGTGTTTCTCCTCGCAGCTTGGCGTGGTCGGTTAGCTATGTCGCTGAAAATAGAAAAACAAAAAGGAAACAAGCAAAGAAGTAACAAATAACAAAAGACATGAGGAATTAGAACACAGGGGAATATAGTAAGTGAGTAGGCAAGGAATGAGCCTTAAGATCAATGGAGAGAAAAAAAACGACAAATTTCTATAAAAATTTTGGCATGGTCTCCCCCATTTTTTCTTCTCTTTCCTGGTCTAAGAACCTCACAATTTCAACCAAAAGGTTGCAAGTCAGATATTCAAGCACCCCAATAGCCCAATTCATCCAAGAAGGCCTACGCGCACCGAGCAAATACACAATTCACCCATTTTTTTACATTTTGAGCAACTCGAATTCCTAACCACGCTAGTGCACTACCTTAGGCATTTGAACAATACATTGTGCTCACTAAAATCTGGCAATTCCCACAAATCCATTACATGATTGAAACACAAGCAAAAAGTGCCAAACAAAGAATTTAAACACAAAAGTCATGCTAGCACACCCAAATTATACCATTTTCAACTCAAGTTACACACATACCCTGTAACTAATCCTTTGAAACAATCCTCATTGCCACATTTTCAAGATTCACAATTTTTTCCACTAAGGCTGCATTTGGTTCGGAAATAATTGAGGCCAAAGTGTAACTGTTGCAAATACTTCAAAAATTGAAAATTTGAGTGTTTTTGGAGAAGTAACTTAGCATAAATTGGACAAAATTTGGGCAAAATCAGGAGAAAAATGAATTAGGGGGAAAATGAAGAAGTTAGGGATTTGAGGGGGAATTTTGGGTCTGGATTAGTGGTGGTTGCTGGCGTGCGTGGCTAGCGGCATCGTTAGAGGCGCGGTGCTGGAGGGCGGCGCTGAACGGAGATGCAGGCTGTGCTCTAGTGTGGTGGCGATAGGGTTGAGACAAAATTGGAGGTGCACTACTTGTTGTGTGTTGGTTTTGAAGTCAGGTTTGGCTGAAATTCGAGAGGTAGGGGAACAAAAAGAAAAAAAAGAGAGAGAGAGAGAGAGAAGAGAGAGAGAGAGAGAGAGAGAGAAGTCAAAACGCTGTAGTTTCCCTTTTTTTCAAAATTTTGGACCTAACCGACACACCAAGGGTTGGTCGAAGACAGAAGCGAGGGATTTTGAAAATTTTAACCCAACCAACCACCTAGGGTCGGTCATAGGGTCGGTCCAAGTCAGAAGTGAGGAGTTTCAAAATCTCAACCCGACCAACCCACCTGGGTCGGTTTCTAAGGGTCGGTCGGACCAAAATCACTCTAAATGAACATTTTCTTTGCCAAAACACTTGTATCATCCATAAGCAGAACAAACACACGATAACATCCAGAAATACACAACAATAAGAGCACAAGACAACCACAACAAATAACCAAAACAAAACTACTAAAATGATGCAAGGAAAAGATGAAAGTAGTCCTGGTTCCCTCCTGGAAGACTGCCCGTCTTTTTAAGGTCTTTGGCTTGACCATAGTTCAAGGTAGACCAGACCTGAGGTTCTAGTTGGTAGAGAGAATATGGCTCCACCTGTTCAATGTCGCCTCCTAAGTAGTGTTTTTAGCCTAGATCTGTTGACCATGAATGTCCCACCCTTCGCATTCCTCAGTTCAATTGCACCATATGGAGTTACCTTAGTGACGATGAATGGTCCGGACCATTGTGATTTGAGCTTACCTAGAAAGAGGTTCAACCTTGAATTGTAGAGAAATACCTGGTCTCTCTCATAGAACTCCCTTTTCAGGATCATCTTGTCATGCTACCTCTTGGCTTCTTCCTTGTAGATTCAGTTGTTCTCATAGGATTCTTCCGAAATTACTCTAACTATGTAAGCTGAATTTTCTCTTCTCGGCGGCACTCTTAAGGTCGAAATTAGAGCTTTCACTGCCCAGTAGGATTTGTGCTCCATCTCAATAGTAATTGGCCAGCCTTCCCAAATACGAGACTATAAGGGGACATCCCAATGGGGGTCTTGTATTTGTTTGGTAGGCCCAAAATGCATCATCTAGCCCTAAGGACCAATCCTTCCTTGAGGATTTCACCATTTTCTACAATATCCACTTCAATCCCTATTGGTCACCTCGGCTTGCCTATTGGTTTGAGGGTGGTAAGGCAATGATACCTTGTGTCTCACTCCGTATTTTCCATTAGTGCTTCGAATTGTTTGCTACAGAAGTGAGATCCTTCATCGCTAAGGATTGCTATAAGCACCTTAAACCTTGTGAAGATATTTCTCTTTAAGAATTTGGTCACAACTTTGGCATCATTGGTGGGAGATCCAATGGCCTCCACTCATTTGTTGACATAGTCCACCGCCACCAAGATGAAGAGATTTGAGTGGGAGGAGGGGAAAGGGCCCATGAAGTCCATGCCCCATAGATCAAAGGGGTCAACCTCGATCATCACATTCAATGGCATCTCATGCTTCCGGGATATGTTCCCAAGCATTTGGCAACGGTCGTAGGAGGCAACAAAGGTGTGACAGTCCTTATGAAGAGGTTTCCAAAAAAATCCAGATTATAGGACCTTTGCCGATGTCCTTGCTGGCCCATGGCCCTCCTACCTCAAGAGAATGACAATGGGTGAGAATATTCTGCACTTCGCTCATTGGTACACATCTGTTGATCATCCCGTCGGCATAAATTCTGAAAAGGTGGTTATCCCATAGGTAGTGCTTGATGTCAGTGAAGAATTTCTTCCTCTGCTGGTATGTCATCTCATAAGGCACTACTCCCCTCACCAAGTAGTTTGCAATGTCTGCAAACTAAGAATCACTAGTTTCTCCCATTGTAAACACAATCTTATATGGGAAAAGCTCATTAATAGGAGTGCTCATCCGTGCCTCCATACGTGAGAGGTGATCAGCAACAATGTTCCGAGCACCCGACTTATCTCTAACCTCAATTCATACTCTTGTAGTAGAAGAATCCATCTCAACAGTCTTGGCTTGGCGTCCTTTGGTGAATAGATATTTAAGAGTAAAGTAGTTTGTATACACAATCACCCTACTCCCCAAAAGATAGGAATGAAACTTATGTATGCAAAGACCACCGCTAGAAGCTCATTCTCGGTTGTGGCATAATTTTTCTGGGCATCATTAAGGGTCTTGCTCACATAATAGATAGTCCTCAGACTTTTATCCCTTTTCTAACATAAGGCTGCTCCAACTGCGTAGTCACTTTCATCGCACATGATTTCGAAGGGAAGGCTCTAATCCGGTGATACAACAATAGGGGCTAGACAAGGTACTCCTTAAGAGTGTTGTCTCAGCCCCTATTGTTGTACGAGGTTTTAAGGTTTTTGAGAAGTCCTTGATAAACCTTCTGTAGAACCCGTCATGGCCAAGAAACCTTCTGATGTCCTTAACTGAGGTGGGCGGTGTAACACCCCTACCGCTAATACCGTCATTACTGTACAACACTTACCTTCACAGCGGATACTCCATACACAACGGCGGGTGTACAATGCCGTTAGTCACCCATGTGACTAACAAGGCGAGTTACAATACTACATACTATCGGTCTGATGAATTGAACATACCGAGTACTCTACACAATACAATACCTTCCTTTGCATACTCAACCATAATTCAAATACAACTTCCAATACATTACTATACCGAGTCTACTACAATCCTTAAATTACCGATACAGTTGGAACTTCCATTTTCACAATACATTACAATTACAATCCCTATTATACTACACCCATGCTTACGTAGCAGTCCCCGTCCCACTCTCTCGAACGGTGGTCAGCTTCGAGTGCCTGCACACTAAAAACGTTCCCCCTAGGGGGTCAGCTTACGCTGAATATGAATTTCGCATATACCGCGTGCTAACCACGGTACGCCGACTACTTTGGGTCGGATATACATGGAGTTCATTTTACATGCATACATACATACAATTACTACACAATACCTTCAACAATAATACATACACATACAAGGTTCAATACCTACTAAGGAAGACAATTCGATAGTCGACCGTTCATGTTAGTTACTTACTCATTGCTACTTCGTTGCGTTACTCATTACTCTGTTCATACGGTGTTCGGCATTCGCTACTCTACTCATACTCACCCCTTACTCTTGCGTACTCATCACTCCATGTTCAATACCTTACTCTGTACTTGTTACTATACTTGTGCATACTTACTACTCAATACTCCATACTTACTCATACATACTCAACACTCGGTACTCATTACATACTCATACTCACTTCTTACTCAGTACTCAATACTTTACTCGTACATACGCAATACGCATTACTCATTACTTTGGCCTCTGGGCGGAGTCATACACAAGACTCGCCACCGGACCTACAATACGAGGGCTATACGCTTAGCTCCTCAAATACTCAAATGCCCGTTTTTACCGGACTACTCAAATTCCCAACACTCTTCTCTCAGAGTACAATACAATCTCATGGATTAGCCTAGAAGTATCTCTCTTGATAACCTCCACTAGCTTAGGGAATTACAACCGACTAGTATCCTCAGATTTAAGGGTTTCCCCAACGTATCGAATACTCTCATGTTCGGGACATACTTACATCAGTCGGGTCCTCTCATTATGGGTCGACTAGTTGCTAAGGGGTTTGGAGATCCCTCGTCATTCTTTACTACTCTCATGGTTCATGTCTTGCACCAAGATTAATTCCTCTAATAGAGGTTACTTATATACTTCCACTACTTATTATTTGTGGATTATTCATTTCGGTTCTCCTACCATTATTGGAAGGTTATTACTTCCGTACACTCTCTCACATTCTAGTGAGTTCATAGGTTTGCGTTATCGTTTATTGATCCGTTAGTTTAGTGCATTATTACTGTTCCATTGGTTTACAACATGACTCTTACTACGAGTCACTACATAACAAGACTCATCTATGAGTCGGTCTACGCACTAAGTGAAGCCACACAATCAATCAAGAAGGGTTAGCTCACACAACATATAGCAAGACATACAATGAAAGGCAATAAACCGTTTTCATGCTTTAGTCTTGATTAGCCGGCATACAGCACAAATCAACGTAACTCGGTTAGCATACGGGGCATGAGAAACTCATACCTTTCACCGGAGTTAGCTCTACCGTGTGTTCCCTTGTTCCTTGGTTCACACTCGTTCCGCTGATAATGTTCCAACATTATTATTATACTATACTCTTACGATACACAAATAATTACTACTCCCGTACTTACCCCGTTATCCCGGTGTACTTAATGTTCTCATACTCTCAACTTACTTGGTTACTTTTTATACTTGTTTTCCTACTCATATACTTACTTTCTTACCTTTACTACTTCATTTATAGCGTACTACTACATATATATGCATATATGTATATAGGCATATATATACATATGATTATTATAATCATATTATATATATATATATATATATATATTTTGACTCGACCGAACTTGCAAGTCCGGTCCATTCCAGTAGCTCTCATTACGGAGAATTTTCTGGTCCGACCGAACTTGCATGTCCGGTCGTAAGTCCGGTCCATTCCAGAAGGTTTCAGACAGGAGAATTTTCTGGTCCGACCGAACTTGCATGTCCGGTCGCAAGTCCGGTCCATTCCAGAAGGTTCCCGTCTTTGTGATTCTGGGCTCGACCGACCTCGCAAGTCTGGTCCCAAGGTCGGTCCGGCCCAGTATTTCAGTTTTAAAATCAGTTTTCAGTTCTATACTTTGCCCATTGTTTCCCCAATCTTCCTACATGTAATCCCACCTGGTTTAACACTACTTAGGCCCTCCAAATTGCCTTAGTTTATCCTCCAAATTCCTTACTCATTTCTAAATTCACATACAAAATTTCCTTCATTACATTTCAGCACTCATGCCAATTTCCTTTCCTCCAATTGCAACAGATTTTTACTTCTCCTCAAACCATTCATACCTTCTACTAATGTTACTAGCATCCCAATACATTCCCAAGCAAGCACAATGTCTATACACCTCCCAACATTCATTTCACTCAATCTTATAACTCTAATCTTTCCTAGTTTCTCCAATGCCTTCCATAAGCTGTTTGCTACAGGTTTTACACTCCTACACCCTTATACTACAAGTACCAATCCATGGTTACTAAGCACCCTTACTAACTCCAATACACACATTGGTTCTCCCATTCACCAAGTCATCCCATTATGCACCATTCCTACTAAAAGTTTGCCATGGTTCACCTACTTTCCTTACTTACCCACACATATCCTTTCTCATCAAATTCATCCCTATTCTAGCCAAACCACAAGGGTTCTACCAGCACACACATACAAAATCTTAATACACCAATACTTCTTCAATTACCATACTAATGCATCATTACTTCCTCAAATAGCATACTAATACACATACACCATTCATTTGGCTCTAAGGCCTACAATCCACATCTTTGCGCACAAATACTCAAACATCCACAACTACAATACTAGTACAATAGTTTAGGTTCTTTTATTTGTTTACCCATTCCCTTTACACTAATGCATTAAATTAAGCATTGAGAAGGAGCTCTTACCTTGAGCTTATATTTTTCCTTCTTTCTTTTCCAATCCTCCTCTTCCTCTCTTCCTTGCACCAATCGGTCAAATGGGTATGGAGTTGTCAAAATCCATCCCAACACCCAAGAAACACAAAAATGCATTTTAATTATCCTTCTAAACCCTTAGAGAGTTCTAATTCATTAAGAAGGGCTTAGAGCACAAGTTAGGGTTTTACCTTTGGAGATCTTTGAGAGGGATTCTCACCCTTGAATCAAGAAGGGGTTACTCCACCATTTGAGGGTTGAAACAATGCTCCAAAGCAAGGAAAAACAAGGTAAGAGAGAGAGGCAAAATCGGCCATACCAAAGAGATGGAGAAAAGTGAGGTCTTTCATGGAGATTTTTACCTTGTTGGAAAGAGGAGACTCCAAGCTCCATAATGGTGTGCTTTTCTCTTCAAATGGGGAAAACCCATGGAGATGAAGTTGCTCATTTTCGGATTTTGAAAGGATAGAAATGTAGAGCTTGAAGAGGGAGTTCAAATATGTATTTTATTTTACATTTGAAGCTCAAATGGAGCTAGAGCATGAAGAGGAAGGAAGGGAAGCCATGGGAGAGCTCTTCAAAATCGCCCAAGTCAGAGAATGAAGGAGGGAGACGGTGAGAGAAATGGAAATGGGAGAGAGAGAAGAGAAATGAGAGAATAAGAGGAGAGGGGGTGTTATTTACTTTTGTACTTTTTACTTTTTGCTTTTTGATTTACTTATTTGTTACTTGTGTGGTGTGTGTGAGAGGGCTGTTTACACTAGTAAACCGGGCCCCCACTGTTATACTAGCTGGAGCGTTTTTCGTCTTTTACAGAAAACGCTCGTTATTTTACCCGGTTTTGATACTATTCACTAACTGGGCCCATTTTCCAGAATTTTCTCGTTTCTTTATTTTTACTGATTATTAAGCTTCCGTTAGTGCTTAATAATAGTTACTTAATGATTTATAATTTTTATGGGTTCGTTTGACCCCTTAAAATCACGTTTTCGGGTTTTCTCGACAAACGTGCGCTAAAGCTCTATTAGCGTTTTAATACCTTATTTGGATCCGTTTTCTTCGGGAATCGTTCCCGTATACTAATTAGGCATGAATAAGCCTTAGGAATCCTTACGATACTATAACCGAGGTCTCGTACCTCCTATGGTTATTTAACGCTTACTTTAGCGTTTTCCGCTTTCTAAGCATTTCTTCATTTCTTTTGGATTTATTTTCTTTACCAAAATTACTTAGGCACTATTAGGCCCTTAAATACCATATTAAAATATTCTAATCACCATATTTAAGTTTGGGGTATTTCAGGCGGTGGTAGTTTCTCAATGACTTCGACCTTGGCCTGGTCAAATTCAATCCCCTTGGAGGACATCTTATGCCTGAAGACAATCCCCTCTCTCACCATAAAGTGACATTTCTCCCAATTGAGTACTAAGTTAGTTTCCTCACATCGGGAGAGAATGGCGTTTAAGTTCTTCAAGCAAGATTCAAAGGTGATCCAAACACTGAGAAATCATCCATAAACACTTCATGCTCTTTTCAGGAAAGTCGGAGAAGATTACCATCATACACCTTTGGAAGGTAATGGAGCATTGTATAATCCGAACGACATCCTCCTATAGGTGAAAGTTTCGTAAGGGCATGTGAACATGGCCTTTTCTTGATCGTCCGGGGTGATGAAATTTGGAAGTACCCCGACTAGCCATCGAGAAAGCAATAAAAGTCTTGCCCGACTAACCTCTCTAGCATTTGGTCGATGAAAGGTAAAAGGAAGTGATCCTTCCTTGTGGCCGTGTTCAACTTCCGGTAGTCGATACACATTCTCAAACCGGTTGTTGTTATTTGAGGGACCATCTCACCCTTAGCATTTGATACCCCCGTGATTCCCCTTTTTTTGGCACTACTTGAGTTGGGCTCACCCATTAATAATCACAGATAGGATAGATGATTCCGGAGTCGAGCATTTTTAGGACTTCCTTCTTAACCACTTCCTTCATGTCTGGGTTTAGACATCTCTGAGGTTGAACTAGTGGTTTGTAGATGTCCTCCATGAAGATATGGTGCGTGCAAACATGGGATGCAATACCCATGATATCCGAGATGGACCACCCAATAGCTCTCTTGTGGTCTCGAAACACCTTCAATAAACTGTCCTCTTGTGCTTTTGTGAAAGAGGAACAAATAATAACAGGAGATCGAATGGTTCAGTCAAATAAGCATATTTTAAATGAGAAGACAAGAGTTTCATCTCCACGGTGGGAGGCTTCTCAACCGAAGTGAAAAGATTTGTGCAGTTCACTTTAAGGTTCTAGTGGTGGGTAGTGTGTTCGATACAGTGTTGACGTCTTGTCTAATGCCGCTACCATCTCTCTTACCTCCGGTTAATTTTCCCTATCTCCACAAGTATAAGTCAAAGCAATAGAAAGGGCATCACATTCAAAGCAAGAGGAAGAATTATCATGTAAAATTGAGTCAACAACATCTATGGCAAAAATAGCTTCTCCATGTGCAGGTTTCTTCACTACCTTAGACTTGTCAAACTCAAGCTTTTCATCATGAAATCTCAATAATATTTTCCATTTTCCACATCTATTAAGGTCTAGCAGTTCTCAAGAAAGGGTGACCTAATATTAATGGCACTCTAGAATCCCTCTCCATGTCTATCACAATAAAATTGGCTGGTGTTATACCCAAAATTTTGACCCCCCGGGTTGGGCTCTTTAAGGCACAGACACTATCAAGGACATTCTCCACAAGTGATGAAGAATCCCAATTCGATCGACACGTTCCGGAGCATTAGGAACAACATATTCACCCTGAGGGGCATTTTCATAATTTCAAGGCTCCTACACCTCCCCGTAATCTTTCTCTCTCCTCCAAAATAACTCAAATCATTTTGGAATGCTTTGAAATTTTGACACATGATAGATGAGGACATTTAAAGCATAATGGCTTTGTAATTTTGACTTTTCAAATTTCCATTAATTTTCTAGCAATTTCGATTGAATCTAATGAGAAAATGAATTTAAAAATAACTCCATTGTCCAAAAATTTTAATTTCTTTTCACAAAAATCTTCCTTTACATGTGGATAAAATTTCATAGCCAGATTCTTTTTGGATAGTCACTTAGCTAAAACTTCAGTAAATCTCAGTTTTTATCAGACTTTTTTATCTTTAGCGAGGTATACTTAAGAAGCCTTATCCCCTCACCAAAAGAGAACATTCAGAACCCTCAACAATCAGAATACCTAGCTGTCTCCATTCTCTCATGTTTTGAAGCTCCCAAACACCAAAATCACTCGAAACTCCATCGAAATCACCACATAAACACATCCTTCAACTCCTATTGCTACAGTAATCATCAAACACCAATTAAATCACCTCTAAAACGTGAAGAACACCCCCAATAGTCAGTAGTCAAAAGCTCGGGTCGAACTCAATCCGGAACCGGCTTCAACGGAGCACCAAACTTTTACGACATGAAGAATCTCACCAATCCTGAAGGTAAAAGGTTAAAACCTTGTTCTTTTGATTCCCCACGACTTCATTAGTCTTCTGTCAAATTTTTAGTGCAAATTAGCCTTTTATAAATTCTGATTATTCTTTTATTTAAGCTTCTGTCCAATAACTTGTTAGCTAGGTTTCGCATCAAATTTAGCTTCAAACTGAGTTGTTTCAATTACTAACGTACTTAGAATCTTTCATGCTACCCACCCATAAAATTTGAGCCAAAAACACCACCCGAAACAGCCTAAATGTCACTGCCTGAGGGTGGTCCGCACCCACGGACGACATGTCTGGGTCCCGGACTCCCTGTCCATAAGCACTGACGCTCTCGGATGGTGGTGAGATTTTAAATTTTCAAAAATTAGGGTTTTTCAAAACCACCGGGCCCACGACGCCCTGTCCGTGGCCCTGGACTTTTCAAAATTGCATTTTCTCAATATTTCAACCTTTCTGACTATTTAGGTTAACTAGGGTCCATGGCCTCGGACATTAGGTACGTGGCTACAGATGGAAGCAAAATTTGACCTAATTCTGCCTCCGGAACCCCATTTTAGGTAATTTTAATTTCCACTTTTAATTTCAATAAAAATGTCAAAAATACAAAAAATTAGAAACTTTCACACTTAGGTTAATACGACTCGTAATAAGCCGTACATGATTAAGTAGAGAAAAAGACCTAGGAGGGGTAATGAAAGTAATTTGAACCCTGAATAAGTCGAATAACATGCCCCGAACCCAAACTCTCCTTTCCTAATTTACTATAGGTCAAAATTAGGTGGCGACTCATAATAGGTTCACGTGAGCTAACTAAGCATTTAATATTAGTGTATATGAAATATTTACTAACTTAGGTTATAAGTGGACCTAGAACCCAATTCGATCCTAATCAATCTAATCAACATAGGATAGTGGTTCAAAAATCGTGGCTCACATAATGTTGACTCCGCCGGGGAAAAATTCCTAATTTTAACTTGTTTAATTTTAAGAAAGAAAGCTTAACTCGAAAATTGTTTATTTATGGCCTTTATTACGGTGTTAGTTTATGTAGGATCGGACGCCTGACTCAAACCAACTCAGGGTGTTAGTCTGTGAGATGGTTTGACTCAATCGAACTAAGTATGCAAAAACACTAGAGATATGGAAGCACTCATTCAAACTCAAATAGATACACAATATATGTTATTTTATTTCTTTGTAAAACAAAATAACTTACACTGCCCACTAAGTAGAAGAGATCTACTCAGTGGAACTCACTCACTTACCCTACACATTATCTGATCAGCTCTTTGATGAGTGTAGTGAGCCTAGGAACACCCAAGATTGAGTCTATCGATAATGTACAATCTATAATAACTAAAAATGACAGAAAAACTCTAGTTCCTGGTGACTTTTCCCTAACATAGGAAGTATTTGGGGTGGAAAAACACAAATGCAACTAAGAACTCTATCTCTTTATATTGCAAAGCTTCTGAAGCCGTTGAGGGAGTCTGCTTCTGAAATTTCTGCTTTCTAAACATTGTAGTTACTTGTAGTTGCTTAAAAATCGGTCCTAACTTCTTTGTGAATGTTGTTAAGCCTTGGCCCTTAATTTGCAGACAATTACCAAGCCATTGGATGACTTGGCTACGTTCAATGATGATTCTCACGTCTGATGTACCTGACTGACTCTGCCAGTTCTGAAATTTTAGGACCTCAATGTCCATATTGCTATATTTCGGATTTAACACGTTGCTCACTTGACTGAGCTTACTAAGCCAATATTTATGACCAAAGGGAGTAAACATTGCTCCTTAATTTTCGTAACTGATTGACGGATTGTCTTGAACTATAAAAAAGTCAAGGTTTCGAATTTTACTCATATTTGCATGAATTTAGGTCCAAGGGCTGATGGTTGATAACCGTTGTGGTTTAGTGAACGTTGCTCCTTAAATTTCTCAACTGATGGATGAACCAACACGGATGGACTTACTCGATCTATCAGTAAAGACGGAGACTCGTTCGACTGAAGGACTCACTCGATCTATCAGTAAAGACGGAGACTCGTTCGACTGAAGGACTTACTCGATATTTCAGCAGGGATGGACACTTCTCTTGTTGATTGACTTGTTCGATTGTAGGACTATCTCAGCAACACCTTCATACTCCAATAATTTCTCCCTTATTGCTGATGATAGCAAAACTTTCACTATGAATCTCGAATGAGTCAATCCTGCAAAACGAGACAAGACCAAAAAGACTTTTGGAAAACTGACCTTGTCCAAGTTCCCCCTTAATCCATGCATTTGTAGAAGGATTGCATGTTCCCCCTGAATTTGGAACTTCTTTAAGGTATGCACCCCCAATAGAGTCATCTTCAAGTAGACCATTAACGCTCCTTCATCAACAATGTTTGTCTTGGTCATTTATAACACCTCATGACGGGCTGGGGCTTGATAGAGTGGATCTGGATGTGGAACTTTGGCTCTGTGCAAAACAACTGGAGTCTTGCTTGAAGATTGGAGTCCACCTCAAAAGCCAAAGAGCATTATGTCATCTCATAGGTTACTTCAAACGGAGAGTGTCAGCCAAACCTCGCTCTGACACCAATTGTAGGATCAGACAGCTGACTCAAACTAACTCAAGGTGTTAGTTTGTAAGATGGTTTGACTCAATCAAACTAAGTATGCGGAAACACTAGAGATATGAAGAACTCATTCGAACTCAAATAGATACACAATATATGTTATTTATTTCTTTGTAAAACAAAATAACTTACACTGCCCACTAAGTAGAAGGGATATACTCAGTGGAACCCACTCACTCACCCTACACATTATCTGATCAGCTCTTTGATGAGTGTAGTAAGCCTAGGAAAACCCTAGATTGAGTCTATCGATAATGTACAATCTATATTAACTAAAATGATAGAAAAACTTTTATTCCTAGTGAATTTTCCCTAATATAGGAAGTATTGGGGGCGGAAAAGCACAAATGCAACTGAGAACTTTATCTTTTTATATAGCAAAGCCTTTGAAGCCGTTGAGGGAGTCTGTTTTCGAAATTTCTGCTTCTTTCTTACGTTGTAGTTACTTGTAGTTGCTTAAAAATTGGTCCAAACTTGATTGTGAACATTGTTAATCCTTGGCCCTTAATTTTCAGACAATTACCAAGCCATTGGATGAATTGGCAACATTTAATGATGATTCTCGCATCTGATGTACCTGACTGACTCTGTCAGTTCCGAAATTTTAGGACCTCGATGTCCATATTGCTATATTTTTGGATTTAACACATTGCTCACTTGATTGAGCTTACTGAAGCCAATATTTACGGACAAAGGGTGTAAACATTGCTCCTTAATTTTCATAACTGATTAACGGACTGTCTTGAACTATCAGAAAGTCAAAGCTTTGAATTTTACTCACATTTGCAGGAATTTCGGTCCAAGGCTGATGGTTGATAACCGTTGTGGTTTAGTGAACGTTGCTCCTTAAATTTCTCAACTGATGGATGAACCCACACGGATGGACTTACTCGATCTATCAGTAAAGACGAGTAAGACTCGTTCAACCGAAGGACTCACTCGATATTTCAACAGGGATGGACACTTCTCTTGTTGATTGACTTGTTCGATTGTAGGACTATCTCAGTAAACCTTCACACTCCAACAGTTTACTTTCGTGCGTAATTTAAATTTCTGTACATATGCATCATATGAGAGCGAGGGTTCACGTCAGCCGATTTCACCCTGTGGAGGGTGATTTCTTGGTATGAAGGGGGGTCTATCTAAATATGGACTGACTGAAAAGTCTAGATCCTAGAAATTGCCATTCTGTGGAGGGTGGAAACCCGTTATTCTGGCATCCCTAAAATACCTACTAAATCGTCCGTCTATCCCAGAAAGCATAAGGGGGAGTGCAAGTGAACACTACACCCGCTCTCAATGGGCCCACATGGACTTATGCCTCTATAAGGCGGAATTGACTAGAGTCGCCACCTAGTTTGACCTATGATAACTAGGAAGGAAGGAGAAGGGTTCTAAAAACCGTTAATTGACTCTAAGATTATTGCCTATCGATAGGACTTATCTGGTTATGTCAGAGATTCTGTGTGGGTTCGCTGAGTTACACCCCTTAGAAGTGGCAACGACCACGACTTCGGATTGGTGTCCGAGGAAACCTCGGTCTCTAATTGTCGGGATTGCCTTCTTTCAAAATCTTATTAAAGAGATTCGTTTTTAAAAGCCAATGATAGGATTAGGACAGGTGGGAGAAAAAAAGTGGATGAGGTGAGCTTTTCTGCCAAACTAGCTCCAAGAAGAAGAATGGATGAATTCGAATGAGTATAGAATGAAAGATTATGAGTCTGATTTTTGAGTGTTGAAGAAGTCAAGGGTTTGTGGGAGTCAGAGGGGATTTGAATGTTTGACAGACATGAATATTGCTTTGAAGTTGGGAAAGGGGTTTTTTGGATTGGAATGGGGTCGCAAGCTGTGTGGGTTGCCTACGTACTCAACTCCTTGTTGAGATCAGACCTTACGTAGTTCACTTATTGGGGTTTGGAGATTTTGGGTTTTGAGATGCCAGAGTCTGTGAGACGCTCAGATCTATGAGACATTAAGGGTGTTCATGTAGTGGGAGGTATGGGATATCAAGGTTTGTGAGACGCTCGGGCCTGTAAGACATTTAGATCTGAAAATGGTGGAGAGATTGAGATGTTCGAGTCTGTGGGGCACTCGGGCCTATGAGACTATAGAAGTTTGGAAGAAATCAGGATTCAGGAGATGTTTCGAGTTTGGAATGATTTGAGTTTGAATAATGATTTGAGGTGTTTGTGATTTAGAAGGGTTTGGAGTTTGAGAAGTTTCGGGTTTGGGGTGCTAGTCTGTGAGACGCTCGGGTCTGTGAGACGTTTGAAACCTTGAGATATCGAAGTCTGTGAGACACTCAGATTTGTGAGACGATCGGGTCTATGGGAAGCTCAGGTCTGTGAGACATTCGAATCATTGGAATGACAAAGTCTGTGAGACGCCCGAGTCTATGAGACATTTAGCGTGTATAGGAAATTGGAATGGAATTGGAACTGAATTGAAATCGAAGTTGAATCGAGGTTGAATGAATATTGATTTGAATTGGAATTGAAGTGGATTTGGATTTGAATGAGTTTGGAATTAAATTAAATTTGGAACTGAATTTGAATTGAATTGAATTTGAATTGGAATTGAAATTGAACTGAATTTGCATTGAGATGAATTTGTGTTGGAGTTGAATTGGAATTGGAATTGGAATTGAATTGAAATGGGTTTGAATTAAATTTGGTTTGGGCCAAGATTGGAAAACGGGTCGGGTCAAAGTTCAGGTTGATTGAAGTAGGGTCGGTCAAAGTTAGGCTGGTCAAAGTTGGGTTGGTCAAAGTTGGACCGAGTGAAGGTCAAAGTTCGGTCAAGTCAAAGCTTCAAGTCAAACTTGGGGTCAAGTCAAAGTTTCAGGTCATAGTCAAAGTTTTGTTCAGGGTGAATTAGGCCTTGTTGGGGTTTCGGGCCGAATGGGCCTGGTTTGGGCTTTTGGGCTAAATGGGCCATGTTTAGGCTTTTAGGCTGAATGGGCCTTGTTTGGGCTTGAATTGGATTTGGGTCAAATTGGACTTGGGATGAGATGGGTTTTTCAATCTTGGGTTTCGAATTGGGCTGAATTGGACTCCATAATTGGGTTGATTTGCTTTGACTGAATTTGGATTCAAGGTGGAGTTAGGATAGATTTTGGATTGGGCCGAACCAAATTGTGGGTCAGTCATGGGCTTGGGCTTTGGGTATGGAGTATAGTTTTGCAAATGGGTCAATGTTGACCTTTGGATTTGAAAAGTGTTGAGTGTTTTTTTTGGCCTGGTTAACTATTCGGGCCAATTTCAGAAGTGGCTTGGATTTTGTAACTGATTTTGGATTTGAGAGTTTTTTTTTTACATATATACATATTTTAGGTGTGTGTTTTACGGTTTAGGGGTGTCACCACCACAAGATTGGTCAATGACCTATCAGACCAGGGGGACCCCTATATCCTAATGGCTTGGACCTAAGGACATAGTAACTAAGGCTTATGACATTAATAAGCAACAAGCAAGGGCATAAATCACAAAACGACAAAGAAAACATCTCACATAGGGTACGAAATTGGAGAAGTAAAATGAAGTGTAAACAATATGTAAAAATTTGGTGATAAAACACTAGCAAAAATCCTACAAGATTTCAAATTAATTTCCAAACTCTAATCAATATGTATAAGGGATAAAATAAAAAAGCGCTTAGAACAAATATCCAAAAACCAGTAGAGATAACATGCTAAAATTGTTCACATGCGAAGAATGGGTCGTATTATGAAAATGAATAAATCCTTAGACTATAACAAAAGTAAGAACAATAAACAAATTACAGATTAATACAAACATAGATAAAATTCTTAAATAGAGCTGCTATGGGGGGTCGCATCGACGCCGCCTCACTTGAGCTGATAGGATCAGCAAGAAGCGCACCAACCGTTACATGTGTTTGAAGCGGAGACCCTGGTAGTCCATGTCAAGATCCCGTCCTTAGTCTTGGAGTAGTTTCCCGTTCCACGAGCATTATGCATATGTCAAAACCACAACCAAGAGAGCAAAAATGCATTAGTCAAGTAACGGAAGAGGGTTGGGATGTGTGCAATGGGATCATACGACCCCTCTCAATGGGAGGAAAGGGGTCAATTTAATCATCTCCCACAACCCAACCAAGAACATAGAAAAGAGTTTCAAGCTGCAACAAAAGCTAAGGATTGTAAGATAAATTAAGCATTGGGGTTGCTACCAAATTAGTTCATCATCTTAGATTATGACTCAACCAAAGTGTAGTATCAAAGAGATGGGGTTGTGAGTCATGTGGGATCATACCTAGAAGGGTTTATATTATTTCCATCTAAAATGAGGAATTAATAAGGACCAACCAACCATTGAGTTATTTATCTAACAATTATAGCATAGGGCAACTATCACTATTCATGTTCATATCTAAGTGTTAAAGGGACAAGCAGATGCTAGTTTCAAATCGATTTCAAAACTGATATCAATGCGCAAGGGACGAGTTCAAAACTGAGACAATTCAATTTCCAAACCAAATTCAGGGCGTAAAAAGAAATCAGCAACGTCGCTAAATACAAGAAAGCTGACCGATAGGGTTTTCAAACCCACAGAGGTATGCCCAAGCGCAAGATATTGCAGTCCAAATAGGGCCGCAAGTCCAGTAAGAACAAACCACCACAAGTTCAGCAAGAAACAATCCAAGTCGATCAAACCCAAACAGTGTCCAATATGTGCCTCGGTTAAAACATGAAACCGGAAAGTAGTTAGTGAACCGTACTAAACAAACAAAACAAACGGGGCGTCATAGTGAGGTCTTCTAGTGTAACAAATCAAACATGACCTTATCTTCTTCCACCAGTGATCACATAAGCGAAGCAAAAGTTCTAATCCTGGGGTTCACTATCAATTTCTTTCCTCCTCGCCTATTCACATAAACAGATTTCAAGACACGAGGCCTAGTAATCCTTTCTTCATATATTTAGAAACAGAAACAGATTTCGCTGACCATATGTCCTCAGAGCAAAACATACATTCAAACTATCGGTGTAAACTATCAGTGTAAACATCAGAAAGCATGGAATAACGACGAGTCGAGCATGAAGTAGACAGTATTTTCCGTTATGAGTTTAACAAATAACAAGGGATAAACATTGATAGCAAAAAGGGCACGTGTAGTTCCTTGCATACTCAGAACACACCAAAGACTTAAGCAAAGTGTAAATTCAACTGCTACACTAAGGATGTGACAGTGAGTCTCAGATAGAAGAGTAACGAGAGCTTCCTACAAAACAAGGACTTCAAGCATCATAAAACAACGAGGGTTAGTTCTCGATTCTTAATTAATATTCAGGACGTAAATAGCAGATGAGATGGAAATCTGGACTTCACTTATGCAGATTGGAGTTTCTGGTTACAGGCTCCCCTGACAGACTTCCTGAGTCTCAAACTCAAACGCCAATAAATCCAATCAACACTTATCAGTAATATATTCGCACAAGAGAAAAATACACAGATTATCAATACCGAAAGCGAACTTAGCAACTCCTGTTTGCAGTAGAATCCAACGATTCCATCCAGATGGACTCAAATAAACCAACAAAACCAGGATAATCGAGCAAATCGTTACCAATTAACCTCAGGAAATGGATAGCCGAACAGGATAGCAAAAATTAAAGAGATTTACAACCATATCTCAGAGGCGATTTGTGTAGCGACGGCCCATCGATTGCTTCGCCGGCAAGATCTCAAAATTACCGATGAAGAGAAAGGAGAACGGAGCATCTAAGCTCCTCGATTGCCAGTTTGGGTTGAAATTACCGGAAAGAGAGATTGAAGATGGAAGGTACTGCGTGTTCCTTGTCACCAGATTTTCTTAAGCGAAGGGAATGGAGGACAGAGCATGGATTTTCCTTTTCCGCTGGTCGGGTCACAAAATCGTCAAAAATTGGGGAGAATGAGGGGCATAGCGTGTGCGTTTTTGTTGGCCAGTTGTGTAGCAAGATTTTTAGTGGTGAAGAGAATAAGTGTGGAGTCGTTCGTAAGAATCCGGGGAG